>VCJN01001766.1:0-109245 GCA_006384855.1 Tetraselmis striata | reverse complement strand
TAGAGTAACGTGTTGGTGAGATTCGGGGTGCATCGGACGCCGGATGCCCATCCACCCGGCGTAAAGACGCGTAATATTCACACTATAGTCACACACAAATGTGTGCAACCGGACATTCCGTGCCGGATGGATGGGAATACGGCGTCCGATGCAGCCAAAATCCCAGCAACACGCTATCCTATGCACCGCCGATGCACTCCGCCAGCTCCGCCTCATTCTCCGTCGATTTCGAAATGCCTTCACAATATCCACCGCTAACTGCAATTCCCACTGTGTAATGTTGTCACGATGTGCGCACACAACATCACTTACTACCGGTTCCCACGCGGATGGAGGCGGGGCTGGCGGAGTGCATTGGCGGTGCGTAGAGTAACGAGTGGTGAGATTCGGGGTGCGTCGGACGCCGGATGCCCATCCACCCGGCGTAAAAGACGCGTAATATTCACACTATAGTCACACACAAATCTGTGCGAACCGGACATTCCGTGCCGGACGGATGGGAATACGGCGTCCGATGCAGCCAAATCCCAGCAACACGCTATCCTACGCACCGCCGATGCACTCCGCCAGCACCGCCTCATTCTCCGTCGATTTCGAAATGCCTTCACAATATCCACCGCTAACTGCAATTCCCACTGTGTAATGTTGTCACGATGTGCGCACACAACATCACTTACTACCGGATCCCACGAGGATGGAGGCGGGGCTGGCGGAGTGCATTGGCGATGCGTAGAGTTACGAGTGGTGAGATTCGGGGTGCGTCGGACGCCGGATGCCCATCCACCCGGCGTAAAAGACGCGTAATATTCACATTATAGTCACACAAATCTGTGCGAACCGGACATTCCGTGCCGGACGGATGGGAATACGGCGTCCGATGCAGCCAAAATCCCAGCAACACGCTATCCTATGCACCGCCGATGCACTCCGCCAGCACCTACCGCCTCATTCTCCGTTGATTTCGAAAACATTTTCACATTATCCACCGCTAATTGCAATTCCCACTGTGTAATTTGTCACGATGTGCGCACACAACATCACTTACTACCGGTTCCCACGCGGATGGAGGCGGGGCTGGCGGAGTGCATGGCGGTGCATAGACTAGCGTGCTGCAAATACTTGGGGTGCATCGGACGCCGGATGCCCATCCACCCGGCGTAAAAGACATGTGGGCTGGTTTCGGAGCAGGACATGTACGTATGTATATAATACAATGCAATGTGGGACGCGCGCGGAAAGAGGGGGGCTGGCGGAGTGCATTGGCGGTGCGTAGAGTAACGCGTTGGTGAGATTCGGGGTGCATCGGACGCCGGATGCCCATCCACCCGGCGTAAAAGACATGTGGGCTGGTTTCGGAAGGACATGTACGTATGTATATATACAATGCAATGTGGGACGCGCGCGGAAAGAGGCGGGGCTGGCGGAGTGCATTGGCGGTGCGTAGAGTAACGTGTTGGTGAGATTCGGGGTGCATCGGACGCCGGATGCCTCATCCACCTGGCGTAAAAGACGCGTAATATTCACACTATAGTCACACACAAATGTGTGCAACCGGACATTCCGTGCCGGATGGATGGGAATACGGCGTCCGATGCAGCCAAAATCCCAGCAACACGCTATCCTATGCACCGCCGATGCACTCCGCCAGCACCTACCGCCTCATTCTCCGTCGATTTCGAAATGCCTTCACAATATCCACCGCTAACTGCAATTCCCACTGTGTAATTTGTCACAATGTGCGCACACAACATCACTTACTACGGTTCCCACGCGGATGGAGGCGGGGCTGGCGGAGTGCATTGGCGGTGCATAGACTAGCGTGCTGCAAATACTTGGGGTGCATCGGACGCCGGATGCCCATCCACCCGGCGTAAAAGACATGTGGGCTGGTTTCGGAGCAGTACATATACGGATGTATATATATACAATGCAATGTGGGACGCGCGCGGAAAGAGGCGGGGCTGGCGGAGTGCATTGGCGGTGCGTAGAGTAACGTGTTGGTGAGATTCGGGGTGCATCGGACGCCGGATGCCCATCCACCCGGCGTAAAAGACGCGTAATATTCACACTATAGTCACACACAAATGTGTGCAACGGACATTCCGTGCCGGATGGATGGGAATACGGCGTCCGATGCAGCCAAAATCCAGCAACACGCTATCCTATGCACTGCCGATGCACTCCGCCAGCTCCGCCTCATTCTCCGTCGATTTCGAAATGCCTTCACAATATCCACCGCTAACTGCAATTCCCACTGTGTAATGTTGTCACAATGTGCGCACACAACATCACTTACTACCGGTTCCCACGCGGATGGAGGCGGGGCTGGCGGAGTGCATTGGCGGTGCATAGACTAGCGTGCTGCAAATACTTGGGGTGCATCGGACGCCGGATGCCCATCCACCCGGCGTAAAAGACATGTGGGCTGGTTTCGGAGCAGTACATATACGGATGTATATATATACAATGCAATGTGGGACGCGCGCGGAAAGAGGCGGGGCTGGCGGAGTGCATTGGCGGTGCGTAGAGTAACGTGTTGGTGAGATTCGGGGTGCGTCGGACGCCGGATGCCCATCCACCCGGCGTAAAAGACGCGTAATATTCACACTATAGTCACACACAAATGTGTGCAACCGGACAGTCCGTGCCGGATGGATGGGAATACGGCGTCCGATGCAGCCAAAATCCCAGCAACACGCTATCCTATGCACTGCCGATGCACTCCGCCAGACCGCCTCATTCTCCGTGATTTCGAAAAATTTTCACATTATCCACCGCTAACTGCAATTCCCACTGTGTAATGTTGTCACAATGTGCGCACACAACATCACTTACTACCGGTTCCCACGCGGATGGAGGCGGGGCTGGCGGAGTGCATTGGCGGTGCATAGACTAGCGTGCTGCAAATACTTGGGGTGCATCGGACGCCGGATGCCCATCCACCCGGCGTAAAAGACATGTGGGCTGGTTTCGGAGCAGGACATACGTATGTATATATACAATGCAATGTGGGACGCGCGCGGAAAGAGGCGGGGCTGGCGGAGTGCATTGGCGGTGCGTAGAGTAACGTGTTGGTGAGATTCGGGGTGCATCGGACGCCGGATGCCCATCCACCTGGCGTAAAAGACGCGTAATATTCACACTATAGTCACACACAAATGTGTGCAACCGGACATTCCGTGCCGGATGGATGGGAATACGGCGTCCGATGCAGCCAAAATCCCAGCAACACGCTATCCTATGCACCGCCGATGCACTCCGCCAGCACCTACCGCCTCATTCTCCGTCGATTTCGAAATGCCTTCACAATATCCACCGCTAACTGCAATTCCCACTGTGTAATGTTGTCACGATGTGCGCACACAACATCACTTACTACCGGTTCCCACGCGGATGGAGGCGGGGCTGGCGGAGTGCATTGGCGGTGCGTAGAGTAACGAGTGGTGAGATTCGGGGTGCGTCGGACGCCGGATGCCCATCCACCCGGCGTAAAAGACGCGTAATATTCACATTATAGTCACACACAAATCTGTGCGAGCCGGACATTCCGTGCCGGACGGATGGGAATACGGCGTCCGATGCAGCCAAAATCCCAGCAACACGCTATCCTATGCACCGCCGATGCACTCCGCCAGCACCTACCGCCTCATTCTCCGTCGATTTCGAAACATTTTCACATTATCCACCGCTAATTGCAATTCCCACTGTGTAATGTTGTCACAATGTGCGCACACAACATCACTTACTACCGGTTCCCACGCGGATGGAGGCGGGGCTGGCGGAGTGCATTGGCGGTGCATAGACTAGCGTGCTGCAAATACTTGGGGTGCATCGGACGCCGGATGCCCATCCACCCGGCGTAAAAGACATGTGGGCTGGTTTCGGAGCAGTACATGTACATATGTATATATACAATGCAATGTGGGACGCGCGCGGAAAGAGGCGGGGCTGGCGGAGTGCATTGGCGGTGCGTAGAGTAACGTGTTGGTGAGATTCGGGGTGCATCGGACGCCGGATGCCCATCCACCCGGCGTAAAAGACGCGTAATATTCACACTATAGTCACACACAAATGTGTGCAACCGGACAGTCCGTGCCGGGGATGGGAATACGGCGTCCGATGCAGCCAAAATCTCAGCAACACGCTATCCTATGCACTGCCGATGCACTCCGCCAGCACCTCCTCATTCTCCGTCGATTTCGAAATGCCTTCACATTATCCACCGCTAACTGCAATTCCCACTGTGTAATGTTGTCACAATGTGCGCACACAACATCACTTACTACCGGTTCCCACGCGGATGGAGGCGGGGCTGGCGGAGTGCATTGGCGGTGCATAGACTAGCGTGCTGCAAATACTTGGGGTGCATCGGATGCCGGATGCCCATCCACCCGGCGTAAAAGACATGTGGGCTGGTTTCGGAGCAGGACAGGTACGTATGTATATATACAATGCAATGTGGGACGCGCGCGGAAAGAGGCGGGGCTGGCGGAGTGCATTGGCGGTGCGTAGAGTCACGTGTTGGTGAGATTCGGGGTGCATCGGACGCCGGATGCCCATCCACCTGGCGTAAAAGACGCGTAATATTCACACTATAGTCACGCACAAATGTGTGCAACCGGACATTCCGTGCCGGATGGATGGGAATACGGCGTCCGATGCAGCCAAAATCCCAGCAACACGCTATCCTATGCACCGCCGATGCACTCCGCCAGCACCTACCGCCTCATTCTCCGTCGATTTCGAAATGCCTTCACATTATCCACCGCTAACTGCAATTCCCACTGTGTAATGTTGTCACGATGTGCGCACACAACATCACTTACTACCGGATCCCACGCGGATGGAAGCGGGGCTGGCGGAGTGCATTGGCGGTGCGTAGAGTAACGAGTGGTGAGATTCGGGGTGCGTCGGACGCCGGATGCCCATCCACCCGGCGTAAAAGACGCGTAATATTCACATTATAGTCACACACAAATCTGTGCGAACCGGACATTCCGTGCCGGACGGATGGGAATTACGGCGTCCGATGCTAGACAAAATCCCAGCAACACGCTTGATCCTAATGCACCGCTCGATGCACTCCAACGCCAGCACTAAACCCGCCTCCATTCTTCCTCCGTTGATTTCCGGAAAACATTTTCACATTATCCACCGTCTAATTGCAATTCCCACTGGTGTAATCTTGTCACGACGTGCGCTAACACAACATCACTTACTACCGTTCCCACAGCGGATGGATGCGGGGCTGGCGGAGTGCAATTGGCGGTGGCATAGACTAGCAGTGCTGCAAATACTTGATGTGAATCGTACGCGCCGGATGCCCATTCCACCCGGCGTAAAAGACATGTGGGCTGGTTTCGGAGGCAGTATCTATGGTATCGGATGTTATAATAATAAGATAATACAATGCATGTAGCACTCGTGGGGATGGAGGCGGGGCTTGCGTCGTGGCATTGGCGGTGCGTAAGAGTAAACGTGTTGGTGAGATTTGGGGTGCATCGGACGCCGGATGCTCATCCACCGCGTAAAAGGACGCTAATATTCACACTATAGTCACACACAAATGTGTGCGAGCCGGACATTCCGTGCCGGGTATGATGGGAATAACGGCGTCCGATGCAGCCAAATACCCAGCAACACGCTATTCCTATGCACCGCCGATGCACTCCGCCAGCACCTCCGCCTCATTCTCCGTCGATTTCGAAATGCCTTCACATTATCCACCGCTAATTGCAATTCCCACTGTGTATCTTGCACCAATGTGCGCACACAACGATCACTTAGCTACCGGTTTCCCACGCCGTATGGAGGTTCGGGGCTGGCTGGAGTGCATTGGCGGTGCAGTAGACCTAGCGTGCTGCAAAATACTTGGGGCTGCATCGGACGCCGGATGCCCATCCAACCCGGCGTAAAAGACATGTGGGCTGGTTTCGGAGCCAGTACAATATACGGATTGTATATATAAACAATGCAATGTGGGAGCGCGCCGCGGAAAGCAGGGGGCTGGCCGGAGTGGCCATGGCGGTGCGTAGGGTAACGTGTTGGGTGAAGATTTCGGGGTGCATCGGACGCCGGGATGCCCATCCACCCGGCGTAAAAGACGCGTAATATTCACACTATAGTCACACACAAATGTGTGCAACCGGACAGTCCGTGCCGGATGGATGGGAATACGGCGTCCGATGCAGCCAAAATCTCAGCAACACGCTATCCTATGCACTGCCGATGCACTCCGCCAGCACCTCCTCATTCTCCGTCGATTTCGAAATGCCTTCACATTATCCACCGCTAACTGCAATTCCCACTGTGTAATGTTGTCACAATGTGCGCACACAACATCACTTACTACCGGTTCCCACGCGGATGGAGGCGGGGCTGGCGGAGTGCATTGGCGGTGCATAGACTAGCGTGCTGCAAATACTTGGGGTGCATCGGACGCCGGATGCCCATCCACCCGGCGTAAAAGACATGTGGGCTGGTTTCGGAGCAGGACATGTACGTATGTATATATACAATGCAATGTGGGACGCGCGCGGAAAGAGGCGGGGCTGGCGGAGTGCATTGGCGGTGCGTAGAGTAGAACGTGTTGGTGAGATTCGGGGTGCATCGGACGCCGGATGCCCATCCACCTGGCGTAAAAGACGCGTAATATTCACACTATAGTCACACACAAATGTGTGCAACCGGACATTCCGTGCCGGATGGATGGGAATACGGCGTCCGATGCAGCCAAAATCCCAGCAACACGCTATCCTATGCACCGCCGATGCACTCCGCCAGCACCTACCGCCTCATTCTCCGTCGATTTCGAAATGCCTTCACATTATCCACCGCTAACTGCAATTCCCACTGTGTAATGTTGTCACGATGTGCGCACACAACATCACTTACTACCGGATCCCACGCGGATGGAGCGGGGCTGGCGGAGTGCATTGGCTTGGCGGTGCGTAGAGAGTAACGAGTGGTGAGATTCGGGGTGCGTCGGACGCCGGATGCCCATCCACCCGGCGTAAAAGACGCGTAATATTCACATTATAGTCACACACAAATCTGTGCAACCGGACATTCCGTGCCGGACGGATGGGAATACGGCGTCCGATGCAGCCAAAATCCCAGCAACACGCTATCCTATGCACCGCCGATGCACTCCGCCAGCACCTACCGCCTCATTCTCCGTTGATTTCGAAAACATTTCACATTATCCACCGCTAATTGCAATTCCCACTGTGTAATCTTGTCACGATGTGCGCACACAACATCACTTACTACCGGTTCCCACGCGGATGGAGGCGGGGCTGGCGGAGTGCATTGGCGGTGCATAGACTAGCGTGCTGCAAATACTTGGGGTGCATCGGACGCCGGATGCCCATCCACCCGGCGTAAAAGACATGTGGGCTGGTTTCGGAGCAGTACATGTACGTATGTATATATATATATACAATGCAATGTACGACGCGTGCGGATGGAGGCGGGGCTGGCGGCGTGCATTGGCGGTGCGGTAGAGTAACGTGTTGGTGAGATTTGGGGTGCATCGGACGCCGGATGCTCATCCACCCGGCGTAAAAGACGCGTAATATTCACACTATAGTCACACACAAATGTGTGCGAACCGGACATTCCGTGCCGGATGGATGGGAATACGGCGTCCGATGCAGCCAAAATCCCAGCAACACGCTATCCTATGCACCGCCGATGCACTCCGCCAGCACCTACCGCCTCATTCTCCGTCGATTTCGAAATGCCTTCACATTATCCACCGCTAACTGCAATTCCCACTGTGTAATGTTGTCACAATGTGCGCACACAACATCACTTACTACCGGTTCCCACGCGGATGGAGGCGGGGCTGGCGGAGTGCATTGGCGGTGCATAGACTAGCGTGCTGCAAATACTTGGGGTGCATCGGACGCCGGATGCCCATCCACCCGGCGTAAAAGACATGTGGGCTGGTTTCGGAGCAGCAGTACATGTACATATATATATACAATGCAATGTGGGACGCGCGCGGAAAGAGGCGGGGCTGGCGGAGTGCATTGGCGGTGCGTAGAGTAACGTGTTGGTGAGATTCGGGGTGCATCGGACGCCGGATGCCCATCCACCCGGCGTAAAAGACGCGTAATATTCACACTATAGTCACACACAAATGTGTGCAACCGGACAGTCCGTGCCGGATGGATGGGAATACGGCGTCCGATGCAGCCAAAATCTCAGCAACACGCTATCCTATGCACTGCCGATGCACTCCGCCAGCACCTCCTCATTCTCCGTCGATTTCGAAATGCCTTCACATTATCCACCGCTAACTGCAATTCCCACTGTGTAATGTTGTCACAATGTGCGCACACAACATCACTTACTACCGGTTCCCACGCGGATGGAGGCGGGGCTGGCGGAGTGCATTGGCGGTGCATAGACTAGCGTGCTGCAAATACTTGGGGTGCATCGGACGCCGGATGCCCATCCACCCGGCGTAAAAGACATGTGGGCTGGTTTCGGAGCAGACATGTACGTATGTATATATACAATGCAATGTGGGACGCGCGCGGAAAGAGGCGGGGCTGGCGGAGTGCATTGGCGGTGCGTAGAGTAACGTGTTGGTGAGATTCGGGGTGCATCGGACGCCGGATGCCCATCCACCTGGCGTAAAAGACGCGTAATATTCACACTATAGTCACACACAAATCTGTGCAACCGGACATTCCGTGCCGGATGGATGGGAATACGGCGTCCGATGCAGCCAAAATCCCAGCAACACGCTATCCTATGCACCGCCGATGCACTCCGCCAGCACCTACCGCCTCATTCTCCGTCGATTTCGAAATGCCTTCACATTATCCACCGCTAACTGCAATTCCCACTGTGTAATGTTGTCACGATGTGCGCACACAACATCACTTACTACCGGATCCCACGCGGATGGAGCGGGGCTGGCGGAGTGCATTGGCGGTGCGTAGAGTAACGAGTGGTGAGATTCGGGGTGCGTCGGACGCCGGATGCCCATCCACCCGGCGTAAAAGACGCGTAATATTCACACTATAGTCACACACAAATCTGTGCGAACCGGACATTCCGTGCCGGATGAATGGGAATACGGCGTCCGATGCAGCCAAAATCCCAGCAACACGCTGTCCTATGCACCGCCGATGCACTCCGCCAGCACCGCCTCATTCTCCGTCGATTTTCGAAATGCCTTCACAATATCCACCGCTAACTGCAATTCCCACTGTGTAATGTTGTCACGATGTGCGCACACCAACATCACTTAACTACCGGTTCCCACGCGGATGGAGGCGGGGCTGGCGGAGTGCATTGGGCGGTGCATAGACTAGCGTGCTGCAAATACTTGGGGTGCATCGGGACGCCGGATGCCCATCCACCCCGGGCGTAAAAGACATGTGGGCTGGTTTCGGAGCAGTACATGTACGGATGTATATATATACCACTGCAATGTGGGGACGCGCGCGGAAAAGAGGGCGGGCTGGCGGAGTGCATTGGCGGTGCGTAGAGTAACGTGTTAGTGAGATTCGGGGTGCGTCGGACGCCGGATGCTCATCCACCCGGCGTAAAAGACGCGTAATATTCACATTATAGTCACACACAAATCTGTGCTAACCGGACATTCCGTGCCGGAACGGATGGGAATACGGCGTCCGATGCAGCCAAAATCCCAGCAACACGCTATCCTATGCACCGCCGATGCACTCCGCCAGCTCCGCCTCATTCTCCGTCGATTCGAAATGCCTTCACAATATCCCACCGCTAACTGCAAATTCCCACTGTGTAATGTTGTCACAATGTGCGCACACAACATCACTTACTAACCGGTTCCCACGCGGATGGAGGCGGGGCTGGCGGAGTGCATTGGCGGTGCATAGACTAGCGTGCTGCAAATACTTGGGGTGCATCGGACGCCGGATGCCCATCCACCCGGCGTAAAAGACGCGTAATATTCACACTATAGTCACACACAAATGTGTGCAACCGGACATTCCGTGCCGGATGGATGGGAATACGGCGTCCGATGCAGCCAAAATCCCAGCAACACGCTATCCTATGCACCGCCGATGCACTCCGCCAGCACCTACCGCCTCATTCTCCGTCGATTTCGAAATGCCTTCACATTATCCACCGCTAACTGCAATTCCCACTGTGTAATGTTGTGACAATGTGCGCACACAACATCACTTACTACCGGTTCCCACGCGGATGGAGGCGGGGCTGGCGGAGTGCATTGGCGGTGCATAGACTAGCGTGCTGCAAATACTTGGGGTGCATCGGACGCCGGATGCCCATCCACCCGGCGTAAAAGACATGTGGGCTGGTTTCGGAGCAGTACATATACGGATGTATATATATACAATGCAATGTGGGACGCGCGCGGAAAGAGGCGGGGCTGGCGGAGTGCATTGGCGGTGCGTAGAGTAACGTGTTGGTGAGATTCGGGGTGCATCGGACGCCGGATGCCCATCCACCCGGCGTAAAAGACGCGTAATATTCACACTATAGTCACACACAAATGTGTGCAACCGGACAGTCCGTGCCGGATGGATGGGAATACGGCGTCCGATGCAGCCAAAATCTCAGCAACACGCTATCCTATGCACTGCCGATGCACTCCGCCAGCACCGCCTCATTCTCCGTCGATTTCGAAATGCCTTCACATTATCCACCGCTAACTGCAATTCCCACTGTGTAATCTTGTCACAATGTGCGCACACAACATCACTTACTACCGGTTCCCACGCGGATGGAGGCGGGGCTGGCGGAGTGCATTGGCGGTGCATAGACTAGCGTGCTGCAAATACTTGGGGTGCATCGGACGCCGGATGCCCATCCACCCGGCGTAAAAAGACATGTGGGCTGGTTTCGGAGCAGGACATGTACTTATGTATATATACAAAGCAATGTGGGACGCGCGCGGAAAGAGGCGGGGCTGGCGGAGTGCATTGGCGGTGCGTAGAGTAACGTGTTGGTGAGATTCGGGGTGCATCGGACGCCGGATGCCCATCCACCCGGCGTAAAAGACGCGTAATATTCACACTATAGTCACACACAAATCTGTGCAACCGGACATTCCGTGCCGGATGGATGGGAATACGGCGTCCGATGCAGCCAAAATCCCAGCAACACGCTATCCTATGCACCGCCGATGCACTCCGCCAGCTCCGCCTCATTCTCCGTCGATTTCGAAATGCCTTCACAATATCCACCGCTAACTGCAATTCCCACTGTGTAATGTTGTCACAATGTGCGCACACAACATCACTTACTACCGGTTCCCACGCGGATGGAGGCGGGGCTGGCGGAGTGCATTGGCGGTGCATAGACTAGCGTGCTGCAAATACTTGGGGTGCATCGGACGCCGGATGCCCATCCACCCGGCGTAAAAGACGCGTAATATTCACACTATAGTCACACACAAATGTGTGCAACCGGACATTCCGTGCCGGATGGATGGGAATACGGCGTCCGATGCAGCCAAAATCCCAGCAACACGCTATCCTATGCACCGCCGATGCACTCCGCCAGCACCTACCGCCTCATTCTCCGTCGATTTCGAAATGCCTTCACATTATCCACCGCTAACTGCAATTCCCACTGTGTAATGTTGTGACAATGTGCGCACACAACATCACTTACTACCGGTTCCCACGCGGATGGAGGCGGGGCTGGCGGAGTGCATTGGCGGTGCATAGACTAGCGTGCTGCAAATACTTGGGGTGCATCGGACGCCGGATGCCCATCCACCCGGCGTAAAAGACATGTGGGCTGGTTTCGGAGCAGGACATGTACGTATGTATATATACAAAGCAATGTGGGACGCGCGCGGAAAGAGGCGGGGCTGGCGGAGTGCATTGGCGGTGCGTAGAGTAACGTGTTGGTGAGATTCGGGGTGCATCGGACGCCGGATGCCCATCCACCCGGCGTAAAAGACGCGTAATATTCACACTATAGTCACACACAAATCTGTGCGAACCGGACATTCCGTGCCGGATGGATGGGAATACGGCGTCCGATGCAGCCAAAATCCCAGCAACACGCTATCCTATGCACCGCCGATGCACTCCGCCAGCTCCGCCTCATTCTCCGTCGATTTCGAAATGCCTTCACAATATCCACCGCTAACTGCAATTCCCACTGTGTAATCTTGTCACGATGTGCGCACACAACATCACTTACTACCGGTTCCCACGCGGATGGAGGCGGGGCTGGCGGAGTGCATTGGCGGTGCGTAGAGTAACGAGTGGTGAGATTCGGGGTGCGTCGGACGCCGGATGCCCATCCACCCGGCGTAAAAGACGCGTAATATTCACATTATAGTCACACACAAATCTGTGCGAACCGGACATTCCGTGCCGGACGGATGGGAATACGGCGTCCGATGCAGCCAAAATCCCAGCAACACGCTATCCTATGCACCGCCGATGCACTCCGCCAGCTCCGCCTCATTCTCCGTCGATTTCGAAATGCCTTCACAATATCCACCGCTAACTGCAATTCCCACTGTGTAATGTTGTCACGATGTGCGCACACAACATCACTTACTACCGGTTCCCACGCGGATGGAGGCGGGGCTGGCGGAGTGCATTGGCGGTGCGTAGAGTAACGAGTGGTGAGATTCGGGGTGCGTCGGACGCCGGATGCCCATCCACCCGGCGTAAAAGACGCGTAATATTCACATTATAGTCACACACAAATCTGTGCGAACCGGACATTCCGTGCCGGACGGATGGGAATACGGCGTCCGATGCAGCCAAAATCCCAGCAACACGCTATCCTATGCACCGCCGATGCACTCCGCCAGCACCGCCTCATTCTCCGTCGATTTCGAAAATGCCTTCACAATATCCACCGCTAACTGCAATTCCCACTGTGTAATGTTTGTGACAATGTGCGCACACAACATCACTTACTACCGGTTCCCACGCGGATGGAGGCGGGGCTGGCGGAGTGCATTGGCGGTGCATAGACTAGCGTGCTGCAAATACTTGGGGTGCATCGGACGCCGGATGCCCATCCACCCGGCGTAAAAGACATGTGGGCTGGTTTCGGAGCAGTACATATACGGATGTATATATATACAATGCAATGTGGGACGCGCGCGGAAAGAGGCGGGGCTGGCGGAGTGCATTGGCGGTGCGTAGAGTAACGTGTTGGTGAGATTCGGGGTGCATCGGACGCCGGATGCCCATCCACCCGGCGTAAAAGACGCGTTAATATTCACACTATAGTCACACACAAATGTGTGCAACTGGACAGTCCGTGCCGGATGGATGGGAATACGGCGTCCGATGCAGCCAAAATCTCAGCAACACGCTATCCTATGCACTGCCGATGCACTCCGCCAGCTCCGCCTCATTCTCCGTCGATTTCGAAATGCCTTCACAATATCCACCGCTAACTGCAATTCCCACTGTGTAATGTTGTGACAATGTGCGCACACAACATCACTTACTACCGGTTCCCACGCGGATGGAGGCGGGGCTGGCGGAGTGCATTGGCGGTGCATAGACTAGCGTGCTGCAAATACTTGGGGTGCATCGGACGCCGGATGCCCATCCACCCGGCGTAAAAGACATGTGGGCTGGTTTCGGAGCAGGACATGTACGTATGTATATATACAAAGCAATGTGGGACGCGCGCGGAAAGAGGCGGGGCTGGCGGAGTGCATTGGCGGTGCGTAGAGTAACGTGTTGGTGAGATTCGGGGTGCATCGGACGCCGGATGCCCATCCACCCGGCGTAAAAGACGCGTAATATTCACACTATAGTCACACACAAATCTGTGCGAACCGGACATTCCGTGCCGGATGGATGGGAATACGGCGTCCGATGCAGCCAAAATCCCAGCAACACGCTATCCTATGCACCGCCGATGCACTCCGCCAGCTCCGCCTCATTCTCCGTCGATTTCGAAATGCCTTCACAATATCCACCGCTAACTGCAATTCCCACTGTGTAATGTTGTCACGATGTGCGCACACAACATCACTTACTACCGGTTCCCACGCGGATGGAGGCGGGGCTGGCGCAGTGCATTGGCGGTGCGTAGAGTAACGAGTGGTGAGATTCGGGGTGCGTCGGACGCCGGATGCCCATCCACCCGGCGTAAAAGACGCGTAATATTCACATTATAGTCATACACAAATCTGTGCGAACCGGACATTCCGTGCCGGACGGATGGGAATACGGCGTCCGATGCAGCCAAAATCCCAGCAACACGCTATCCTATGCACCGCCGATGCACTCCGCCAGCACCTACCGCCTCATTCTCCGTTGATTTCGAAAACATTTTCACAATATCCACCGCTAATTGCAATTCCCACTGTGTAATATTGTCACGATGTGCGCACACAACATCACTTACTACCGGTTCCCACGCGGATGGAGGCGGGGCTGGCGGAGTGCATTGGCGGTGCATAGACTAGCGTGCTGCAAATACTTGGGGTGCATCGGACGCCGGATGCCCATCCACCCGGCGTAAAAGACATGTGGGCTGGTTTCGGAGCAGGACATGTACGTATGTATATATATACAATGCAATGTGGACGCGCGCGGAAAGAGGCGGGGCTGGCGGAGTGCATTGGCGGTGCGTAGAGTAACGTGTTGGTGAGATTCGGGGTGCATCGGACGCCGGATGCCCATCCACCCGGCGTAAAAGACGCGTAATATTCACACTATAGTCACACACAAATCTGTGCAACCGGACATTCCGTGCCGGATGGATGGGAATACGGCGTCCGATGCAGCCAAAATCCCAGCAACACGCTATCCTATGCACCGCCGATGCACTCCGCCAGCACCTACCGCCTCATTCTCCGTCGATTTCGAAATGCCTTCACAATATCCACCGCTAACTGCAATTCCCACTGTGTAATCTTGTCACAATGTGCGCACACAACATCACTTACTACCGGTTCCCACGCGGATGGAGGCGGGGCTGGCGGAGTGCATTGGCGGTGCATAGACTAGCGTGCTGCAAATACTTGGGGTGCATCGGACGCCGGATGCCCATCCACCCGGCGTAAAAGACATGTGGGCTGGTTTCGGAGCAGGACATGTACGTATGTATATATATACAATGCAATGTGGGACGCGCGCGGAAAGAGGCGGGGCTGGCGGAGTGCATTGGCGGTGCGTAGAGTAACGTGTTGGTGAGATTCGGGGTGCATCGGACGCCGGATGCCCATCCACCTGGCGTAAAAGACGCGTAATATTCACACTATAGTCACACACAAATGTGTGCAACCGGACATTCCGTGCCGGATGGATGGGAATACGGCGTCCGATGCAGCCAAAATCCCAGCAACACGCTATCCTATGCACCGCCGATGCACTCCGCCAGCACCTACCGCCTCATTCTCCGTCGATTTCGAAATGCCTTCACAATATCCACCGCTAACTGCAATTCCCACTGTGTAATCTTGTCACAATGTGCGCACACAACATCACTTACTACCGGTTCCCACGCGGATGGAGGCGGGGCTGGCGGAGTGCATTGGCGGTGCATAGACTAGCGTGCTGCAAATACTTGGGGTGCATCGGACGCCGGATGCCCATCCACCCGGCGTAAAAGACATGTGGGCTGGTTTCGGAGCAGTACATATACGGATGTATATATATACAATGCAATGTGGGACGCGCGCGGAAAGAGGCGGGGCTGGCGGAGTGCATTGGCGGTGCGTAGAGTAACGTGTTGGTGAGATTCGGGGTGCATCGGACGCCGGATGCCCATCCACCCGGCGTAAAAGACGCGTAATATTCACACTATAGTCACACACAAATGTGTGCAACTGGACAGTCCGTGCCGGATGGATGGGAATACGGCGTCCGATGCAGCCAAAATCTCAGCAACACGCTATCCTATGCACTGCCGATGCACTCCGCCAGCTCCGCCTCATTCTCCGTCGATTTCGAAATGCCTTCACAATATCCACCGCTAACTGCAATTCCCACTGTGTAATGTTGTGACAATGTGCGCACACAACATCACTTACTACCGGTTCCCACGCGGATGGAGGCGGGGCTGGCGGAGTGCATTGGCGGTGCATAGACTAGCGTGCTGCAAATACTTGGGGTGCATCGGACGCCGGATGCCCATCCACCCGGCGTAAAAGACATGTGGGCTGGTTTCGGAGCAGGACATGTACGTATGTATATATACAAAGCAATGTGGGACGCGCGCGGAAAGAGGCGGGGCTGGCGGAGTGCATTGGCGGTGCGTAGAGTAACGTGTTGGTGAGATTCGGGGTGCATCGGACGCCGGATGCCCATCCACCCGGCGTAAAAGACGCGTAATATTCACACTATAGTCACACACAAATCTGTGCGAACCGGACATTCCGTGCCGGATGGATGGGAATACGGCGTCCGATGCAGCCAAAATCCCAGCAACACGCTATCCTATGCACCGCCGATGCACTCCGCCAGCTCCGCCTCATTCTCCGTCGATTTCGAAATGCCTTCACAATATCCACCGCTAACTGCAATTCCCACTGTGTAATGTTGTCACGATGTGCGCACACAACATCACTTACTACCGGTTCCCACGCGGATGGAGGCGGGGCTGGCGGAGTGCATTGGCGGTGCGTAGAGTAACGAGTGGTGAGATTCGGGGTGCGTCGGACGCCGGATGCCCATCCACCCGGCGTAAAAGACGCGTAATATTCACATTATAGTCATACACAAATCTGTGCGAACCGGACATTCCGTGCCGGACGGATGGGAATACGGCGTCCGATGCAGCCAAAATCCCAGCAACACGCTATCCTATGCACCGCCGATGCACTCCGCCAGCACCGCCTCATTCTCCGTCGATTTCGAAATGCCTTCACAATATCCACCGCTAATTGCAATTCCCACTGTGTAATGTTGTCACGATGTGCGCACACAACATCACTTACTACCGGATCCCACGAGGATGGAGGCGGGGCTGGCGGAGTGCATTGGCGGTGCGTAGAGTTACGAGTGGTGAGATTCGGGGTGCGTCGGACGCCGGATGCCCATCCACCCGGCGTAAAAGACGCGTAATATTCACATTATAGTCACACACAAATCTGTGCGAACCGGACATTCCGTGCCGGACGGATGGGAATACGGCGTCCGATGCAGCCAAAATCCCAGCAACACGCTATCCTATGCACCGCCGATGCACTCCGCCAGCACCTACCGCCTCATTCTCCGTTGATTTCGAAAACATTTTCACATTATCCACCGCTAATTGCAATTCCCACTGTGTAATATTGTCACGATGTGCGCACACAACATCACTTACTACCGGTTCCCACGCGGATGGAGGCGGGGCTGGCGGAGTGCATTGGCGGTGCATAGACTAGCGTGCTGCAAATACTTGGGGTGCATCGGACGCCGGATGCCCATCCACCCGGCGTAAAAGACATGTGGGCTGGTTTCGGAGCAGGACATGTACGTATGTATATATATACAATGCAATGTGGGACGCGCGCGGAAAGAGGCGGGGCTGGCGGAGTGCATTGGCGGTGCGTAGAGTAACGTGTTGGTGAGATTCGGGGTGCATCGGACGCCGGATGCCCATCCACCTGGCGTAAAAGACGCGTAATATTCACACTATAGTCACACACAAATGTGTGCAACCGGACATTCCGTGCCGGATGGATGGGAATACGGCGTCCGATGCAGCCAAAATCCCAGCAACACGCTATCCTATGCACCGCCGATGCACTCCGCCAGCACCTACCGCCTCATTCTCCGTCGATTTCGAAATGCCTTCACAATATCCACCGCTAACTGCAATTCCCACTGTGTAATTTGTCACAATGTGCGCACACAACATCACTTACTACCGGTTCCCACGCGGATGGAGGCGGGGCTGGCGGAGTGCATTGGCGGTGCATAGACTAGCGTGCTGCAAATACTTGGGGTGCATCGGACGCCGGATGCCCATCCACCCGGCGTAAAAGACATGTGGGCTGGTTTCGGAGCAGTACATATACGGATGTATATATACAATGCAATGTGGGACGCGCGCGGAAAGAGGCGGGGCTGGCGGAGTGCATTGGCGGTGCGTAGAGTAACGTGTTGGTGAGATTCGGGGTGCATCGGACGCCGGATGCCCATCCACCCGGCGTAAAAGACGCGTAATATTCACACTATAGTCACACACAAATGTGTGCAACCGGACATTCCGTGCCGGATGGATGGGAATACGGCGTCCGATGCAACCAAAATCTCAGCAACACGCTATCCTATGCACTGCCGATGCACTCCGCCAGCTCCGCCTCATTCTCCGTCGATTTCGAAATGCCTTCACAATATCCACCGCTAACTGCAATTCCCACTGTGTAATGTTGTCACAATGTGCGCACACAACATCACTTACTACCGGTTCCCACGCGGATGGAGGCGGGGCTGGCGGAGTGCATTGGCGGTGCATAGACTAGCGTGCTGCAAATACTTGGGGTGCATCGGACGCCGGATGCCCATCCACCCGGCGTAAAAGACATGTGGGCTGGTTTCGGAGCAGTACATGTACGTATGTATATATATACAATGCAATGTGGGACGCGCGCGGAAAGAGGCGGGGCTGGCGGAGTGCATTGGCGGTGCGTAGAGTAACGTGTTGGTGAGATTCGGGGTGCGTCGGACGCCGGATGCCCATCCACCCGGCGTAAAAGACGCGTAATATTCACACTATAGTCACACACAAATGTGTGCAACCGGACAGTCCGTGCCGGATGGATGGGAATACGGCGTCCGATGCAGCCAAAATCCCAGCAACACGCTATCCTATGCACTGCCGATGCACTCCGCCAGCACCGCCTCATTCTCCGTCGATTTCGAAATGCCTTCACAATATCCACCGCTAACTGCAATTCCCACTGTGTAATGTTGTCACAATGTGCGCACACAACATCACTTACTACCGGTTCCCACGCGGATGGAGGCGGGGCTGGCGGAGTGCATTGGCGGTGCATAGACTAGCGTGCTGCAAATACTTGGGGTGCATCGGACGCCGGATGCCCATCCACCCGGCGTAAAAGACATGTGGGCTGGTTTCGGAGCAGTACATATACGGATGTATATATACAATGCAATGTGGGACGCGCGCGGAAAGAGGCGGGGCTGGCGGAGTGCATTGGCGGTGCGTAGAGTAACGTGTTGGTGAGATTCGGGGTGCGTCGGACGCCGGATGCCCATCCACCCGGCGTAAAAGACGCGTAATATTCACACTATAGTCACACACAAATGTGTGCAAACCGGACAGTCCGTGCCGGATGGATGGGAATACGGCGTCCGATGCAGCCAAAATCTCAGCAACACGCTATCCTATGCACTGCCGATGCACTCCGCCAGCACCGCCTCATTCTCCGTCGATTTCGAAATGCCTTCACATTATCCACCGCTAACTGCAATTCCCACTGTGTAATGTTGTCACAATGTGCGCACACAACATCACTTACTACCGGTTCCCACGCGGATGGAGGCGGGGCTGGCGGAGTGCATTGGCGGTGCATAGACTAGCGTGCTGCAAATACTTGGGGTGCATCGGACGCCGGATGCCCATCCACCCGGCGTAAAAGACATGTGGGCTGGTTTCGGAGCAGGACATGTACGTATGTATATATACAAAGCAATGTGGGACGCGCGCGGAAAGAGGCGGGGGCTGGCGGAGTGCATTGGCGGTGCGTAGAGTAACCGTGTTGGTGAGATTCGGGGTGCATCGGACGCCGGATGCCCATCCACCCGGCGTAAAAGACGCGTAATATTCACACTATAGTCACACACAAATGTGTGCAAACCGGACATTCCGTGCCGGATGGATGGGAATACGGCGTCCGATGCAGCCAAAATCCTCAGCAACACGCTATCCTATGCACCGCCGATGCACTCCGCCAGCACCGCCTCATTCTCCGTCGATTTCGAAATGCCTTCACATTATCCACCGCTAACTGCAATTTCCCACTGTGTAATGTTGTCACAATGTGCGCACACAACATCACTTACTACCGGTTCCCACGCGGATGGAGGCGGGGCTGGCGGAGTGCATTGGCGGTGCATAGACTAGCGTGCTGCAAATACTTGGGGTGCATCGGACGGCCGGATGCCCATCCACCCGGCCGTAAAAGACATGTGGGCTGGTTTCGGAGCAGTACATGTACGTATGTATATATACAAGCAATGTGGGACGCGCGCGGAAAGAGGCGGGGCTGGCGGAGTGCATTGGCGGTGCGTAGAGTAACGTGTTGGTGAGATTCGGGTGCATCGGACGCCGGATGCCCATCCACCCGGCGTAAAAGACGCGTAATATTCACACTATAGTCACACACAAATGTGTGCAACCGGACATTCCGTGCCGGATGGATGGGAATACGGCGTCCGATGCAGCCAAAATCCCAGCAACACGCTATCCTATGCACCGCCGATGCACTCCGCCAGCACCGCCTCATTCTCCGTCGATTTCGAAATGCCTTCACAATATCCACCGCTAACTGCAATTCCCACTGTGTAATGTTGTCACAATGTGCGCACACAACATCACTTACTACCGGTTCCCACGCGGATGGAGGCGGGGCTGGCGGAGTGCATTGGCGGTGCATAGACTAGCGTGCTGCAAATACTTGGGGTGCATCGGACGCCGGATGCCCATCCACCCGGCGTAAAAGACATGTGGGCTGGTTTCGGAGCAGTACATGTACGTATGTATATATACAATGCAATGTGGGACGCGCGCGGAAAGAGGCGGGGCTGGCGGAGTGCATTGGCGGTGCGTAGAGTAACGTGTTGGTGAGATTCGGGGTGCATCGGACGCCGGATGCCCATCCACCCGGCGTAAAAGACGCGTAATATTCACACTATAGTCACACACAATATGTGTGCAAACCGGACATCCGTGCCGGATGGATGGGAATACGGCGTCCGATGCAGCCAAAATCCCAGCAACACGCTATCCTATGCACCGCCGATGCACTCCGCCAGCACCTACCGCCTCATTCTCCGTCGATTTCGAAATGCCTTCACAATATCCACCGCTAACTGCAATTCCCACTGTGTAATGTTGTCACAATGTGCGCACACAACATCACTTACTACCGGTTCCCACGCGGATGGAGGCGGGGCTGGCGGAGTGCATTGGCGGTGCATAGACTAGCGTGCTGCAAATACTTGGGGTGCATCGGACGCCGGATGCCCATCCACCCGGCGTAAAAGACATGTGGGCTGGTTTCGGAGCAGTACATGTACGGATGTATATATATACAATGCAATGTGGGACGCGCGCGGAAAGAGGCGGGGCTGGCGGAGTGCATTGGCGGTGCGTAGAGTAACGTGTTGGTGAGATTCGGGGTGCGTCGGACGCCGGATGCCCATCCACCCGGCGTAAAAGACGCGTAATATTCACACTATAGTCACACACAAATGTGTGCAAACCGGACAGTCCGTGCCGGATGGATGGGAATACGGCGTCCGATGCAGCCAAAATCTCAGCAACACGCTATCCTATGCACTGCCGATGCACTCCGCCAGCACCGCCTCATTCTCCGTCGATTTCGAAATGCCTTCACATTATCCACCGCTAACTGCAATTCCCACTGTGTAATGTTGTCACAATGTGCGCACACAACATCACTTACTACCGGTTCCCACGCGGATGGAGGCGGGGCTGGCGGAGTGCATTGGCGGTGCATAGACTAGCGTGCTGCAAATACTTGGGGTGCATCGGACGCCGGATGCCCATCCACCCGGCGTAAAAGACATGTGGGCTGGTTTCGGAGCAGGACATGTACGTATGTATATATACAAAGCAATGTGGGACGCGCGCGGAAAGAGGCGGGGCTGGCGGAGTGCATTGGCGGTGCGTAGAGTAACGTGTTGGTGAGATTCGGGGTGCATCGGACGCCGGATGCCCATCCACCCGGCGTAAAAGACGCGTAATATTCACACTATAGTCACACACAAATGTGTGCAACCGGACATTCCGTGCCGGATGGATGGGAATACGGCGTCCGATGCAGCCAAAATCCCAGCAACACGCTATCCTATGCACCGCCGATGCACTCCGCCAAGCTCCGCCTCATTCTCCGTCGATTTCGAAATGCCTTCACAATATCCACCGCTAACTGCAATTCCCACTGTGTAATGTTGTCACAATGTGCGCACACAACATCACTTACTACCGGTTCCCACGCGGATGGAGGCGGGGCTGGCGGAGTGCATTGGCGGTGCATAGACTAGCGTGCTGCAAATACTTGGGGTGCATCGGACGCCGGATGCCCATTCCACCCGGCGTAAAAGACATGTGGGCTGGTTTCGGAGCATTACATAACGTATGTATATATTACAATTGCAATGTGGGACGCTGCGCGGAAAGAGGCGGGGCTGGCGGAGTGCATTGGTCGGTGCGTAGAGTAACGTGTTGGTGAGATTCGGGGTGCATCGGACGCCGGATGCCCATCCACCGGGCCGTAAAAGATGCGTATATTCACACTATAGTCACACACAAATATGTGCAAACCGGACATTCCGTGCCGGATGGATGGGAATACGGCGTCCGATGCAGCCAAAATCCCAGCAACACGCTATCCTATGCACCGCGATGCACTCCGCCAGCACCGCCTCATTCTCCGTCGATTTCGAAATGCCTTCACATATCCACCGCTAACTGCAATTCCCACTGTGTAATGTTGTCACAATGTGCGCACACAACATCACTTACTACCGGTTCCCACGCGGATGGAGGCGGGGCTGGCGGAGTGCATTGGCGGTGCATAGACTAGCGTGCTGCAAATACTTGGGGTGCATCGGACGCCGGATGCCCATCCACCCGGCGTAAAAGACATGTGGGCTGGTTTCGGAGCAGTACATGTACGTATGTATATATACAATGCAATGTGGGACGCGCGCGGAAAGAGGCGGGGCTGGCGGAGTGCATTGGCGGTGCGTAGAGTAACGTGTTGGTGAGATTCGGGGTGCATCGGACGCCGGATGCCCATCCACCCGGCGTAAAAGACGCGTAATATTCACACTATAGTCACACACAATATGTGTGCAACCGGACAGTCCGTGCCGGATGGATGGGAATACGGCGTCCGATGCAGCCAAAATCCCAGCAACACGCTATCCTATGCACTGCCGATGCACTCCGCCAGCACCTACCGCCTCATTCTCCGTCGATTTCGAAATGCCTTCACAATATCCACCGCTAACTGCAATTCCCACTGTGTAATGTTGTCACAATGTGCGCACACAACATCACTTACTACCGGTTCCCACGCGGATGGAGGCGGGGCTGGCGGAGTGCATTGGCGGTGCATAGACTAGCGTGCTGCAAATACTTGGGGTGCATCGGACGCCGGATGCCCATCCACCCGGCGTAAAAGACATGTGGGCTGGTTTCGGAGCAGTACATGTACGGATGTATATATATACAATGCAATGTGGGACGCGCGCGGAAAGAG
The DNA here is from genome assembly GCA_006384855.1 of Tetraselmis striata. NCBI lineage: Eukaryota > Viridiplantae > Chlorophyta > Chlorodendrophyceae > Chlorodendrales > Chlorodendraceae > Tetraselmis > Tetraselmis striata. Next base: position 85,811 of record VCJN01001766.1, on the reverse strand, counting down.
GCGGGGCTGGCGGAGTGCATTGGCGGTGCGTAGAGTAACGTGTTGGTGAGATTCGGGGTGCGTCGGACGCCGGATGCCCATCCACCCGGCGTAAAAGACGCGTAATATTCACACTATAGTCACACACAAATGTGTGCAACCGGACAGTCCGTGCCGGATGGATGGGAATACGGCGTCCGATGCAGCCAAAATCTCAGCAACACGCTATCCTATGCACTGCCGATGCACTCCGCCAGCACCGCCTCATTCTCCGTCGATTTCGAAATGCCTTCACATTATCCACCGCTAACTGCAATTCCCACTGTGTAATGTTGTCACAATGTGCGCACACAACATCACTTACTACCGGTTCCCACGCGGATGGAGGCGGGGCTGGCGGAGTGCATTGGCGGTGCATAGACTAGCGTGCTGCAAATACTTGGGGTGCATCGGACGCCGGATGCCCATCCACCCGGCGTAAAAGACATGTGGGCTGGTTTCGGAGCAGGACATGTACGTATGTATATGTATGTATATATACAAAGCAATGTGGGACGCGCGCGGAAAGAGGCGGGGCTGGCGGAGTGCATTGGCGGTGCGTAGAGTAACGTGTTGGTGAGATTCGGGGTGCATCGGACGCCGGATGCCCATCCACCCGGCGTAAAAGACGCGTAATATTCACACTATAGTCACACACAAATGTGTGCAACCGGACATTCCGTGCCGGATGGATGGGAATACGGCGTCCGATGCAGCCAAAATCCCAGCAACACGCTATCCTATGCACCGCCGATGCACTCCGCCAGCTCCGCCTCATTCTCCGTCGATTTCGAAATGCCTTCACAATATCCACCGCTAACTGCAATTCCCACTGTGTAATGTTGTCACAATGTGCGCACACAACATCACTTACTACCGGTTCCCACGCGGATGGAGGCGGGGCTGGCGGAGTGCATTGGCGGTGCATAGACTAGCGTGCTGCAAATACTTGGGGTGCATCGGACGCCGGATGCCCATCCACCCGGCGTAAAAGACATGTGGGCTGGTTTCGGAGCAGGACATGTACGTATGTATATATACAAAGCAATGTGGGACGCGCGCGGAAAGAGGCGGGGCTGGCGGAGTGCATTGGCGGTGCGTAGAGTAACGTGTTGGTGAGATTCGGGGTGCATCGGACGCCGGATGCCCATCCACCCGGCGTAAAAGACGCGTAATATTCACACTATAGTCACACACAAATGTGTGCAACCGGACATTCCGTGCCGGATGGATGGGAATACGGCGTCCGATGCAGCCAAAATCCCAGCAACACGCTATCCTATGCACCGCCGATGCACTCCGCCAGCTCCGCCTCATTCTCCGTCGATTTCGAAATGCCTTCACAATATCCACCGCTAACTGCAATTCCCACTGTGTAATGTTGTCACAATGTGCGCACACAACATCACTTACTACCGGTTCCCACGCGGATGGAGGCGGGGCTGGCGGAGTGCATTGGCGGTGCATAGACTAGCGTGCTGCAAATACTTGGGGTGCATCGGACGCCGGATGCCCATCCACCCGGCGTAAAAGACGCGTAATATTCACACTATAGTCACACACAAATGTGTGCAACCGGACATTCCGTGCCGGATGGATGGGAATACGGCGTCCGATGCAGCCAAAATCCCAGCAACACGCTATCCTATGCACCGCCGATGCACTCCGCCAGCACCTACCGCCTCATTCTCCGTTGATTTCGAAAACATTTTCACATTATCCACCGCTAATTGCAATTCCCACTGTGTAATCTTGTCACGATGTGCGCACACAACATCACTTACTACCGGTTCCCACGCGGATGGAGGCGGGGCTGGCGGAGTGCATTGGCGGTGCATAGACTAGCGTGCTGCAAATACTTGGGGTGCATCGGACGCCGGATGCCCATCCACCCGGCGTAAAAGACATGTGGGCTGGTTTCGGAGCAGGACATGTACGTATGTATATATACAATGCAATGTGGGACGCGCGCGGAAAGAGGCGGGGCTGGCGGAGTGCATTGGCGGTGCGTAGAGTAACGTGTTGGTGAGATTCGGGGTGCATCGGACGCCGGATGCCCATCCACCCGGCGTAAAAGACGCGTAATATTCACACTATAGTCACACACATATGTGTGCAACCGGACAGTCCGTGCCGGATGGATGGGAATACGGCGTCCGATGCAGCCAAAATCCCAGCAACACGCTATCCTATGCACCGCCGATGCACTCCGCCAGCACCTACCGCCTCATTCTCCGTCGATTTCGAAATGCCTTCACAATATCCACCGCTAACTGCAATTCCCACTGTGTAATGTTGTCACAATGTGCGCACACAACATCACTTACTACCGGTTCCCACGCGGATGGAGGCGGGGCTGGCGGAGTGCATTGGCGGTGCATAGACTAGCGTGCTGCAAATACTTGGGGTGCATCGGACGCCGGATGCCCATCCACCCGGCGTAAAAGACATGTGGGCTGGTTTCGGAGCAGTACATGTACGGATGTATATATATACAATGCAATGTGGGACGCGCGCGGAAAGAGGCGGGGCTGGCGGAGTGCATTGGCGGTGCGTAGAGTAACGTGTTGGTGAGATTCGGGGTGCGTCGGACGCCGGATGCCCATCCACCCGGCGTAAAAGACGCGTAATATTCACACTATAGTCACACACAAATGTGTGCAACCGGACAGTCCGTGCCGGATGGATGGGAATACGGCGTCCGATGCAGCCAAAATCTCAGCAACACGCTATCCTATGCACTGCCGATGCACTCCGCCAGCACCGCCTCATTCTCCGTCGATTTCGAAATGCCTTCACATTATCCACCGCTAACTGCAATTCCCACTGTGTAATGTTGTCACAATGTGCGCACACAACATCACTTACTACCGGTTCCCACGCGGATGGAGGCGGGGCTGGCGGAGTGCATTGGCGGTGCATAGACTAGCGTGCTGCAAATACTTGGGGTGCATCGGACGCCGGATGCCCATCCACCCGGCGTAAAAGACATGTGGGCTGGTTTCGGAGCAGGACATGTACGTATGTATATATGTATGTATATATACAAAGCAATGTGGGACGCGCGCGGAAAGAGGCGGGGCTGGCGGAGTGCATTGGCGGTGCGTAGAGTAACGTGTTGGTGAGATTCGGGGTGCATCGGACGCCGGATGCCCATCCACCCGGCGTAAAAGACGCGTAATATTCACACTATAGTCACACACAAATGTGTGCAACCGGACATTCCGTGCCGGATGGATGGGAATACGGCGTCCGATGCAGCCAAAATCCCAGCAACACGCTATCCTATGCACCGCCGATGCACTCCGCCAGCTCCGCCTCATTCTCCGTCGATTTCGAAATGCCTTCACAATATCCACCGCTAACTGCAATTCCCACTGTGTAATGTTGTCACAATGTGCGCACACAACATCACTTACTACCGGTTCCCACGCGGATGGAGGCGGGGCTGGCGGAGTGCATTGGCGGTGCATAGACTAGCGTGCTGCAAATACTTGGGGTGCATCGGACGCCGGATGCCCATCCACCCGGCGTAAAAGACATGTGGGCTGGTTTCGGAGCAGGACATGTACGTATGTATATATACAAAGCAATGTGGGACGCGCGCGGAAAGAGGCGGGGCTGGCGGAGTGCATTGGCGGTGCGTAGAGTAACGTGTTGGTGAGATTCGGGGTGCATCGGACGCCGGATGCCCATCCACCCGGCGTAAAAGACGCGTAATATTCACACTATAGTCACACACAAATGTGTGCAACCGGACATTCCGTGCCGGATGGATGGGAATACGGCGTCCGATGCAGCCAAAATCCCAGCAACACGCTATCCTATGCACCGCCGATGCACTCCGCCAGCTCCGCCTCATTCTCCGTCGATTTCGAAATGCCTTCACAATATCCACCGCTAACTGCAATTCCCACTGTGTAATGTTGTCACAATGTGCGCACACAACATCACTTACTACCGGTTCCCACGCGGATGGAGGCGGGGCTGGCGGAGTGCATTGGCGGTGCATAGACTAGCGTGCTGCAAATACTTGGGGTGCATCGGACGCCGGATGCCCATCCACCCGGCGTAAAAGACGCGTAATATTCACACTATAGTCACACACAAATGTGTGCAACCGGACATTCCGTGCCGGATGGATGGGAATACGGCGTCCGATGCAGCCAAAATCCCAGCAACACGCTATCCTATGCACCGCCGATGCACTCCGCCAGCACCTACCGCCTCATTCTCCGTCGATTTCGAAATGCCTTCACAATATCCACCGCTAACTGCAATTCCCACTGTGTAATGTTGTCACAATGTGCGCACACAACATCACTTACTACCGGTTCCCACGCGGATGGAGGCGGGGCTGGCGGAGTGCATTGGCGGTGCATAGACTAGCGTGCTGCAAATACTTGGGGTGCATCGGACGCCGGATGCCCATCCACCCGGCGTAAAAGACATGTGGGCTGGTTTCGGAGCAGGACATGTACGTATGTATATATACAAAGCAATGTGGGACGCGCGCGGAAAGAGGCGGGGCTGGCGGAGTGCATTGGCGGTGCGTAGAGTAACGTGTTGGTGAGATTCGGGGTGCATCGGACGCCGGATGCCCATCCACCCGGCGTAAAAGACGCGTAATATTCACACTATAGTCACACACAAATGTGTGCAACCGGACATTCCGTGCCGGATGGATGGGAATACGGCGTCCGATGCAGCCAAAATCCCAGCAACACGCTATCCTATGCACCGCCGATGCACTCCGCCAGCTCCGCCTCATTCTCCGTCGATTTCGAAATGCCTTCACAATATCCACCGCTAACTGCAATTCCCACTGTGTAATGTTGTCACAATGTGCGCACACAACATCACTTACTACCGGTTCCCACGCGGATGGAGGCGGGGCTGGCGGAGTGCATTGGCGGTGCATAGACTAGCGTGCTGCAAATACTTGGGGTGCATCGGACGCCGGATGCCCATCCACCCGGCGTAAAAGACATGTGGGCTGGTTTCGGAGCAGGACATGTACGTATGTATATATACAAAGCAATGTGGGACGCGCGCGGAAAGAGGCGGGGCTGGCGGAGTGCATTGGCGGTGCGTAGAGTAACGTGTTGGTGAGATTCGGGGTGCATCGGACGCCGGATGCCCATCCACCCGGCGTAAAAGACGCGTAATATTCACACTATAGTCACACACAAATGTGTGCAACCGGACATTCCGTGCCGGATGGATGGGAATACGGCGTCCGATGCAGCCAAAATCCCAGCAACACGCTATCCTATGCACCGCCGATGCACTCCGCCAGCTCCGCCTCATTCTCCGTCGATTTCGAAATGCCTTCACAATATCCACCGCTAACTGCAATTCCCACTGTGTAATGTTGTCACAATGTGCGCACACAACATCACTTACTACCGGTTCCCACGCGGATGGAGGCGGGGCTGGCGGAGTGCATTGGCGGTGCATAGACTAGCGTGCTGCAAATACTTGGGGTGCATCGGACGCCGGATGCCCATCCACCCGGCGTAAAAGACGCGTAATATTCACACTATAGTCACACACAAATGTGTGCAACCGGACATTCCGTGCCGGATGGATGGGAATACGGCGTCCGATGCAGCCAAAATCCCAGCAACACGCTATCCTATGCACCGCCGATGCACTCCGCCAGCACCTACCGCCTCATTCTCCGTCGATTTCGAAATGCCTTCACAATATCCACCGCTAACTGCAATTCCCACTGTGTAATGTTGTCACAATGTGCGCACACAACATCACTTACTACCGGTTCCCACGCGGATGGAGGCGGGGCTGGCGGAGTGCATTGGCGGTGCATAGACTAGCGTGCTGCAAATACTTGGGGTGCATCGGACGCCGGATGCCCATCCACCCGGCGTAAAAGACATGTGGGCTGGTTTCGGAGCAGGACATGTACGTATGTATATATACAAAGCAATGTGGGACGCGCGCGGAAAGAGGCGGGGCTGGCGGAGTGCATTGGCGGTGCGTAGAGTAACGTGTTGGTGAGATTCGGGGTGCATCGGACGCCGGATGCCCATCCACCCGGCGTAAAAGACGCGTAATATTCACACTATAGTCACACACAAATGTGTGCAACCGGACATTCCGTGCCGGATGGATGGGAATACGGCGTCCGATGCAGCCAAAATCTCAGCAACACGCTATCCTATGCACCGCCGATGCACTCCGCCAGCTCCGCCTCATTCTCCGTCGATTTCGAAATGCCTTCACAATATCCACCGCTAACTGCAATTCCCACTGTGTAATGTTGTCACAATGTGCGCACACAACATCACTTACTACCGGTTCCCACGCGGATGGAGGCGGGGCTGGCGGAGTGCATTGGCGGTGCATAGACTAGCGTGCTGCAAATACTTGGGGTGCATCGGACGCCGGATGCCCATCCACCCGGCGTAAAAGACGCGTAATATTCACACTATAGTCACACACAAATGTGTGCAACCGGACATTCCGTGCCGGATGGATGGGAATACGGCGTCCGATGCAGCCAAAATCCCAGCAACACGCTATCCTATGCACCGCCGATGCACTCCGCCAGCACCTACCGCCTCATTCTCCGTCGATTTCGAAATGCCTTCACATTATCCACCGCTAACTGCAATTCCCACTGTGTAATGTTGTGACAATGTGCGCACACAACATCACTTACTACCGGTTCCCACGCGGATGGAGGCGGGGCTGGCGGAGTGCATTGGCGGTGCATAGACTAGCGTGCTGCAAATACTTGGGGTGCATCGGACGCCGGATGCCCATCCACCCGGCGTAAAAGACATGTGGGCTGGTTTCGGAGCAGGACATGTACGTATGTATATATACAAAGCAATGTGGGACGCGCGCGGAAAGAGGCGGGGCTGGCGGAGTGCATTGGCGGTGCGTAGAGTAACGTGTTGGTGAGATTCGGGGTGCATCGGACGCCGGATGCCCATCCACCCGGCGTAAAAGACGCGTAATATTCACACTGTAGTCACACACAAATGTGTGCAACCGGACATTCCGTGCCGGATGGATGGGAATACGGCGTCCGATGCAGCCAAAATCCCAGCAACACGCTATCCTATGCACCGCCGATGCACTCCGCCAGCTCCGCCTCATTCTCCGTCGATTTCGAAATGCCTTCACAATATCCACCGCTAACTGCAATTCCCACTGTGTAATGTTGTCACAATGTGCGCACACAACATCACTTACTACCGGTTCCCACGCGGATGGAGGCGGGGCTGGCGGAGTGCATTGGCGGTGCATAGACTAGCGTGCTGCAAATACTTGGGGTGCATCGGACGCCGGATGCCCATCCACCCGGCGTAAAAGACGCGTAATATTCACACTATAGTCACACACAAATGTGTGCAACCGGACAGTCCGTGCCGGATGGATGGGAATACGGCGTCCGATGCAGCCAAAATCCCAGCAACACGCTATCCTATGCACCGCCGATGCACTCCGCCAGCACCTACCGCCTCATTCTCCGTCGATTTCGAAATGCCTTTATATTATCCACCGCTAACTGCAATTCCCACTGTGTAATGTTGTGACAATGTGCGCACACAACATCACTTACTACCGGTTCCCACGCGGATGGAGGCGGGGCTGGCGGAGTGCATTGGCGGTGCATAGACTAGCGTGCTGCAAATACTTGGGGTGCATCGGACGCCGGATGCCCATCCACCCGGCGTAAAAGACATGTGGGCTGGTTTCGGAGCAGGACATGTACGTATGTATATATACAAAGCAATGTGGGACGCGCGCGGAAAGAGGCGGGGCTGGCGGAGTGCATTGGCGGTGCGTAGAGTAACGTGTTGGTGAGATTCGGGGTGCATCGGACGCCGGATGCCCATCCACCCGGCGTAAAAGACGCGTAATATTCACACTATAGTCACACACAAATGTGTGCAACCGGACATTCCGTGCCGGATGGATGGGAATACGGCGTCCGATGCAGCCAAAATCCCAGCAACACGCTATCCTATGCACCGCCGATGCACTCCGCCAGCTCCGCCTCATTCTCCGTCGATTTCGAAATGCCTTCACAATATCCACCGCTAACTGCAATTCCCACTGTGTAATGTTGTCACGATGTGCGCACACAACATCACTTACTACCGGTTCCCACGCGGATGGAGGCGGGGCTGGCGGAGTGCATTGGCGGTGCGCAGAGTAACGAGTGGTGAGATTCGGGGTGCGTCGGACGCCGGATGCCCATCCACCCGGCGTAAAAGACGCGTAATATTCACATTATAGTCACACACAAATCTGTGCGAACCGGACATTCCGTGCCGGACGGATGGGAATACGGCGTCCGATGCAGCCAAAATCCCAGCAACACGCTATCCTACGCACCGCCGATGCACTCCGCCAGCACCGCCTCATTCTCCGTCGATTTCGAAATGCCTTCACAATATCCACCGCTAACTGCAATTCCCACTGTGTAATGTTGTCACGATGTGCGCACACAACATCACTTACTACCGGATCCCACGAGGAGGGAGGCGGGGCTGGCGGAGTGCATTGGCGATGCGTAGAGTTACGAGTGGTGAGATTCGGGGTGCGTCGGACGCCGGATGCCCATCCACCCGGCGTAAAAGACGCGTAATATTCACATTATAGTCACACACAAATCTGTGCGAACCGGACATTCCGTGCCGGACGGATGGGAATACGGCGTCCGATGCAGCCAAAATCCCAGCAACACGCTATCCTATGCACCGCCGATGCACTCCGCCAGCACCTACCGCCTCATTCTCCGTTGATTTCGAAAACATTTTCACATTATCCACCGCTAATTGCAATTCCCACTGTGTAATCTTGTCACGATGTGCGCACACAACATCACTTACTACCGGTTCCCACGCGGATGGAGGCGGGGCTGGCGGAGTGCATTGGCGGTGCATAGACTAGCGTGCTGCAAATACTTGGGGTGCATCGGACGCCGGATGCCCATCCACCCGGCGTAAAAGACATGTGGGCTGGTTTCGGAGCAGGACATGTACGTATGTATATATATACAATGCAATGTGGGACGCGCGCGGAAAGAGGCGGGGCTGGCGGAGTGCATTGGCGGTGCGTAGAGTAACGTGTTGGTGAGATTCGGGGTGCATCGGACGCCGGATGCCCATCCACCCGGCGTAAAAGACATGTGGGCTGGTTTCGGAGCAGGACATGTACGTATGTATATATACAAAGCAATGTGGGACGCGCGCGGAAAGAGGCGGGGCTGGCGGAGTGCATTGGCGGTGCGTAGAGTAACGTGTTGGTGAGATTCGGGGTGCATCGGACGCCGGATGCCCATCCACCCGGCGTAAAAGACGCGTAATATTCACACTATAGTCACACACAAATGTGTGCAACCGGACATTCCGTGCCGGATGGATGGGAATACGGCGTCCGATGCAGCCAAAATCCCAGCAACACGCTATCCTATGCACCGCCGATGCACTCCGCCAGCTCCGCCTCATTCTCCGTCGATTTCGAAATGCCTTCACAATATCCACCGCTAACTGCAATTCCCACTGTGTAATGTTGTCACGATGTGCGCACACAACATCACTTACTACCGGTTCCCACGCGGATGGAGGCGGGGCTGGCGGAGTGCATTGGCGGTGCGTAGAGTAACGAGTGGTGAGATTCGGGGTGCGTCGGACGCCGGATGCCCATCCACCCGGCGTAAAAGACGCGTAATATTCACATTATAGTCACACACAAATCTGTGCGAACCGGACATTCCGTGCCGGACGGATGGGAATACGGCGTCCGATGCAGCCAAAATCCCAGCAACACGCTATCCTACGCACCGCCGATGCACTCCGCCAGCACCGCCTCATTCTCCGTCGATTTCGAAATGCCTTCACAATATCCACCGCTAACTGCAATTCCCACTGTGTAATGTTGTCACGATGTGCGCACACAACATCACTTACTACCGGATCCCACGAGGATGGAGGCGGGGCTGGCGGAGTGCATTGGCGATGCGTAGAGTTACGAGTGGTGAGATTCGGGGTGCGTCGGACGCCGGATGCCCATCCACCCGGCGTAAAAGACGCGTAATATTCACATTATAGTCACACACAAATCTGTGCGAACCGGACATTCCGTGCCGGACGGATGGGAATACGGCGTCCGATGCAGCCAAAATCCCAGCAACACGCTATCCTATGCACCGCCGATGCACTCCGCCAGCACCTACCGCCTCATTCTCCGTTGATTTCGAAAACATTTTCACATTATCCACCGCTAATTGCAATTCCCACTGTGTAATCTTGTCACGATGTGCGCACACAACATCACTTACTACCGGTTCCCACGCGGATGGAGGCGGGGCTGGCGGAGTGCATTGGCGGTGCATAGACTAGCGTGCTGCAAATACTTGGGGTGCATCGGACGCCGGATGCCCATCCACCCGGCGTAAAAGACATGTGGGCTGGTTTCGGAGCAGGACATGTACGTATGTATATATATACAATGCAATGTGGGACGCGCGCGGAAAGAGGCGGGGCTGGCGGAGTGCATTGGCGGTGCGTAGAGTAACGTGTTGGTGAGATTCGGGGTGCATCGGACGCCGGATGCCCATCCACCCGGCGTAAAAGACATGTGGGCTGGTTTCGGAGCAGGACATGTACGTATGTATATATACAAAGCAATGTGGGACGCGCGCGGAAAGAGGCGGGGCTGGCGGAGTGCATTGGCGGTGCGTAGAGTAACGTGTTGGTGAGATTCGGGGTGCATCGGACGCCGGATGCCCATCCACCCGGCGTAAAAGACGCGTAATATTCACACTATAGTCACACACAAATGTGTGCAACCGGACATTCCGTGCCGGATGGATGGGAATACGGCGTCCGATGCAGCCAAAATCCCAGCAACACGCTATCCTATGCACCGCCGATGCACTCCGCCAGCTCCGCCTCATTCTCCGTCGATTTCGAAATGCCTTCACAATATCCACCGCTAACTGCAATTCCCACTGTGTAATGTTGTCACAATGTGCGCACACAACATCACTTACTACCGGTTCCCACGCGGATGGAGGCGGGGCTGGCGGAGTGCATTGGCGGTGCATAGACTAGCGTGCTGCAAATACTTGGGGTGCATCGGACGCCGGATGCCCATCCACCCGGCGTAAAAGACGCGTAATATTCACACTATAGTCACACACAAATGTGTGCAACCGGACAGTCCGTGCCGGATGGATGGGAATACGGCGTCCGATGCAGCCAAAATCCCAGCAACACGCTATCCTATGCACCGCCGATGCACTCCGCCAGCACCTACCGCCTCATTCTCCGTCGATTTCGAAATGCCTTTATATTATCCACCGGTAACAGCAATTCCCACTGTGTAATGTTGTGACAATGTGCGCACACAACATCACTTACTACCGGTTCCCACGCGGATGGAGGCGGGGCTGGCGGAGTGCATTGGCGGTGCATAGACTAGCGTGCTGCAAATACTTGGGGTGCATCGGACGCCGGATGCCCATCCACCCGGCGTAAAAGACATGTGGGCTGGTTTCGGAGCAGGACATGTACGTATGTATATATACAAAGCAATGTGGGACGCGCGCGGAAAGAGGCGGGGCTGGCGGAGTGCATTGGCGGTGCGTAGAGTAACGTGTTGGTGAGATTCGGGGTGCATCGGACGCCGGATGCCCATCCACCCGGCGTAAAAGACGCGTAATATTCACACTATAGTCACACACAAATGTGTGCAACCGGACATTCCGTGCCGGATGGATGGGAATACGGCGTCCGATGCAGCCAAAATCCCAGCAACACGCTATCCTATGCACCGCCGATGCACTCCGCCAGCTCCGCCTCATTCTCCGTCGATTTCGAAATGCCTTCACAATATCCACCGCTAACTGCAATTCCCACTGTGTAATGTTGTCACGATGTGCGCACACAACATCACTTACTACCGGTTCCCACGCGGATGGAGGCGGGGCTGGCGGAGTGCATTGGCGGTGCGTAGAGTAACGAGTGGTGAGATTCGGGGTGCGTCGGACGCCGGATGCCCATCCACCCGGCGTAAAAGACGCGTAATATTCACACTATAGTCACACACAAATCTGTGCGAACCGGACATTCCGTGCCGGACGGATGGGAATACGGCGTCCGATGCAGCCAAAATCCCAGCAACACGCTATCCTACGCACCGCCGATGCACTCCGCCAGCACCGCCTCATTCTCCGTCGATTTCGAAATGCCTTCACAATATCCACCGCTAACTGCAATTCCCACTGTGTAATGTTGTCACGATGTGCGCACACAACATCACTTACTACCGGATCCCACGAGGATGGAGGCGGGGCTGGCGGAGTGCATTGGCGATGCGTAGAGTTACGAGTGGTGAGATTCGGGGTGCGTCGGACGCCGGATGCCCATCCACCCGGCGTAAAAGACGCGTAATATTCACATTATAGTCACACACAAATCTGTGCGAACCGGACATTCCGTGCCGGACGGATGGGAATACGGCGTCCGATGCAGCCAAAATCCCAGCAACACGCTATCCTATGCACCGCCGATGCACTCCGCCAGCACCTACCGCCTCATTCTCCGTTGATTTCGAAAACATTTTCACATTATCCACCGCTAATTGCAATTCCCACTGTGTAATCTTGTCACGATGTGCGCACACAACATCACTTACTACCGGTTCCCACGCGGATGGAGGCGGGGCTGGCGGAGTGCATTGGCGGTGCATAGACTAGCGTGCTGCAAATACTTGGGGTGCATCGGACGCCGGATGCCCATCCACCCGGCGTAAAAGACATGTGGGCTGGTTTCGGAGCAGGACATGTACGTATGTATATATATACAATGCAATGTGGGACGCGCGCGGAAAGAGGCGGGGCTGGCGGAGTGCATTGGCGGTGCGTAGAGTAACGTGTTGGTGAGATTCGGGGTGCATCGGACGCCGGATGCCCATCCACCCGGCGTAAAAGACATGTGGGCTGGTTTCGGAGCAGGACATGTACGTATGTATATATATACAATGCAATGTGGGACGCGCGCGGAAAGAGGCGGGGCTGGCGGAGTGCATTGGCGGTGCGTAGAGTAACGTGTTGGTGAGATTCGGGGTGCATCGGACGCCGGATGCTCATCCACCTGGCGTAAAAGACGCGTAACATTCACACTATAGTCACACACAAATGTGTGCAACCGGACATTCCGTGCCGGATGGATGGGAATACGGCGTCCGATGCAGCCAAAATCCCAGCAACACGCTATCCTATGCACCGCCGATGCACTCCGCCAGCACCTACCGCCTCATTCTCCGTCGATTTCGAAATGCCTTCACAATATCCACCGCTAACTACAATTCCCACTGTGTAATCTTGTCACAATGTGCGCACACAACATCACTTACTACTGGTTCCCACGCGGATGGAGGCGGGGCTGGCGGAGTGCATTGGCGGTGCATAGACTAGCGTGCTGCAAATACTTGGGGTGCATCGGACGCCGGATGCCCATCCACCCGGCGTAAAAGACATGTGGGCTGGTTTCGGAGCAGTACATATACGGATGTATATATATACAATGCAATGTGGGACGCGCGCGGAAAGAGGCGGGGCTGGCGGAGTGCATTGGCGGTGCGTAGAGTAACGTGTTGGTGAGATTCGGGGTGCATCGGACGCCGGATGCCCATCCACCCGGCGTAAAAGACGCGTAATATTCACACTATAGTCACACACAAATGTGTGCAACTGGACAGTCCGTGCCGGATGGATGGGAATACGGCGTCCGATGCAGCCAAAATCTCAGCAACACGCTATCCTATGCACTGCCGATGCACTCCGCCAGCTCCGCCTCATTCTCCGTCGATTTCGAAATGCCTTCACAATATCCACCGCTAACTGCAATTCCCACTGTGTAATGTTGTCACAATGTGCGCACACAACATCACTTACTACCGGTTCCCACGCGGATGGAGGCGGGGCTGGCGGAGTGCATTGGCGGTGCATAGACTAGCGTGCTGCAAATACTTGGGGTGCATCGGACGCCGGATGCCCATCCACCCGGCGCAAAAGACATGTGGGCTGGTTTCGGAGCAGTACATATACGGATGTATATATATACAATGCAATGTGGGACGCGCGCGGAAAGAGGCGGGGCTGGCGGAGTGCATTGGCGGTGCGTAGAGTAACGTGTTGGTGAGATTCGGGGTGCGTCGGACGCCGGATGCCCATCCACCCGGCGTAAAAGACGCGTAATATTCACACTATAGTCACACACAAATGTGTGCAACCGGACAGTCCGTGCCGGATGGATGGGAATACGGCGTCCGATGCAGCCAAAATCCCAGCAACACGCTATCCTATGCACTGCCGATGCACTCCGCCAGTACCGCCTCATTCTCCGTTGATTTCGAAAACATTTTCACATTATCCACCGCTAACTGCAATTCCCACTGTGTAATGTTGTCACAATGTGCGCACACAACATCACTTACTACCGGTTCCCACGCGGATGGAGGCGGGGCTGGCGGAGTGCATTGGCGGTGCATAGACTAGCGTGCTGCAAATACTTGGGGTGCATCGGACGCCGGATGCCCATCCACCCGGCGTAAAAGACATGTGGGCTGGTTTCGGAGCAGGACAGGTACGTATGTATATATACAATGCAATGTGGGACGCGCGCGGAAAGAGGCGGGGCTGGCGGAGTGCATTGGCGGTGCGTAGAGTAACGTGTTGGTGAGATTCGGGGTGCATCGGACGCCGGATGCCCATCCACTTGGCGTAAAAGACGCGTAACATTCACACTATAGTCACACACAAATGTGTGCAACCGGACATTCCGTGCCGGATGGATGGGAATACGGCGTCCGATGCAGCCAAAATCCCAGCAACACGCTATCCTATGCACCGCCGATGCACTCCGCCAGCACCTACCGCCTCATTCTCCGTCGATTTCGAAATGCCTTCACAATATCCACCGCTAACTGCAATTCCCACTGTGTAATGTTGTCACGATGTGCGCACACAACATCACTTACTACCGGTTCCCACGCGGATGGAGGCGGGGCTGGCGGAGTGCATTGGCGGTGCGTAGAGTAACGAGTGGTGAGATTCGGGGTGCGTCGGACGCCGGATGCCCATCCACCCGGCGTAAAAGACGCGTAATATTCACATTATAGTCACACACAAATCTGTGCGAGCCGGACATTCCGTGCCGGACGGATGGGAATACGGCGTCCGATGCAGCCAAAATCCCAGCAACACGCTATCCTATGCACCGCCGATGCACTCCGCCAGCACCTACCGCCTCATTCTCCGTCGATTTCGAAAACATTTTCACATTATCCACCGCTAATTGCAATTCCCACTGTGTAATGTTGTCACAATGTGCGCACACAACATCACTTACTACCGGTTCCCACGCGGATGGAGGCGGGGCTGGCGGAGTGCATTGGCGGTGCATAGACTAGCGTGCTGCAAATACTTGGGGTGCATCGGACGCCGGATGCCCATCCACCCGGCGTAAAAGACATGTGGGCTGGTTTCGGAGCAGTACATGTACATATGTATATATACAATGCAATGTGGGACGCGCGCGGAAAGAGGCGGGGCTGGCGGAGTGCATTGGCGGTGCGTAGAGTAACGTGTTGGTGAGATTCGGGGTGCATCGGACGCCGGATGCCCATCCACCCGGCGTAAAAGACGCGTAATATTCACACTATAGTCACACACAAATGTGTGCAACCGGACAGTCCGTGCCGGATGGATGGGAATACGGCGTCCGATGCAGCCAAAATCTCAGCAACACGCTATCCTATGCACTGCCGATGCACTCCGCCAGCACCTCCTCATTCTCCGTCGATTTCGAAATGCCTTCACATTATCCACCGCTAACTGCAATTCCCACTGTGTAATGTTGTCACAATGTGCGCACACAACATCACTTACTACCGGTTCCCACGCGGATGGAGGCGGGGCTGGCGGAGTGCATTGGCGGTGCATAGACTAGCGTGCTGCAAATACTTGGGGTGCATCGGATGCCGGATGCCCATCCACCCGGCGTAAAAGACATGTGGGCTGGTTTCGGAGCAGGACAGGTACGTATGTATATATACAATGCAATGTGGGACGCGCGCGGAAAGAGGCGGGGCTGGCGGAGTGCATTGGCGGTGCGTAGAGTCACGTGTTGGTGAGATTCGGGGTGCATCGGACGCCGGATGCCCATCCACCTGGCGTAAAAGACGCGTAATATTCACACTATAGTCACGCACAAATGTGTGCAACCGGACATTCCGTGCCGGATGGATGGGAATACGGCGTCCGATGCAGCCAAAATCCCAGCAACACGCTATCCTATGCACCGCCGATGCACTCCGCCAGCACCTACCGCCTCATTCTCCGTCGATTTCGAAATGCCTTCACATTATCCACCGCTAACTGCAATTCCCACTGTGTAATGTTGTCACGATGTGCGCACACAACATCACTTACTACCGGATCCCACGCGGATGGAAGCGGGGCTGGCGGAGTGCATTGGCGGTGCGTAGAGTAACGAGTGGTGAGATTCGGGGTGCGTCGGACGCCGGATGCCCATCCACCCGGCGTAAAAGACGCGTAATATTCACATTATAGTCACACACAAATCTGTGCGAACCGGACATTCCGTGCCGGACGGATGGGAATACGGCGTCCGATGCAGCCAAAATCCCAGCAACACGCTATCCTATGCACCGCCGATGCACTCCGCCAGCACCTACCGCCTCATTCTCCGTTGATTTCGAAAACATTTTCACATTATCCACCGCTAATTGCAATTCCCACTGTGTAATCTTGTCACGACGTGCGCACACAACATCACTTACTACCGGTTCCCACGCGGATGGAGGCGGGGCTGGCGGAGTGCATTGGCGGTGCATAGACTAGCGTGCTGCAAATACTTGGGGTGCATCGGACGCCGGATGCCCATCCACCCGGCGTAAAAGACATGTGGGCTGGTTTCGGAGCAGTACATGTACGGATGTATATATATATATATACAATGCAATGTACGACGCGTGCGGATGGAGGCGGGGCTGGCGGCGTGCATTGGCGGTGCGTAGAGTAACGTGTTGGTGAGATTTGGGGTGCATCGGACGCCGGATGCTCATCCACCCGGCGTAAAAGACGCGTAATATTCACACTATAGTCACACACAAATGTGTGCGAGCCGGACATTCCGTGCCGGATGGATGGGAATACGGCGTCCGATGCAGCCAAAATCCCAGCAACACGCTATCCTATGCACCGCCGATGCACTCCGCCAGCACCTCCCGCCTCATTCTCCGTCGATTTCGAAATGCCTTCACATTATCCACCGCTAATTGCAATTCCCACTGTGTAATGTTGTCACAATGTGCGCACACAACATCACTTACTACCGGTTCCCACGCGGATGGAGGCGGGGCTGGCGGAGTGCATTGGCGGTGCATAGACTAGCGTGCTGCAAATACTTGGGGTGCATCGGACGCCGGATGCCCATCCACCCGGCGTAAAAGACATGTGGGCTGGTTTCGGAGCAGTACATGTACATATGTATATATACAATGCAATGTGGGACGCGCGCGGAAAGAGGCGGGGCTGGCGGAGTGCATTGGCGGTGCGTAGAGTAACGTGTTGGTGAGATTCGGGGTGCATCGGACGCCGGATGCCCATCCACCCGGCGTAAAAGACGCGTAATATTCACACTATAGTCACACACAAATGTGTGCAACCGGACAGTCCGTGCCGGATGGATGGGAATACGGCGTCCGATGCAGCCAAAATCTCAGCAACACGCTATCCTATGCACTGCCGATGCACTCCGCCAGCACCTCCTCATTCTCCGTCGATTTCGAAATGCCTTCACATTATCCACCGCTAACTGCAATTCCCACTGTGTAATGTTGTCACAATGTGCGCACACAACATCACTTACTACCGGTTCCCACGCGGATGGAGGCGGGGCTGGCGGAGTGCATTGGCGGTGCATAGACTAGCGTGCTGCAAATACTTGGGGTGCATCGGATGCCGGATGCCCATCCACCCGGCGTAAAAGACATGTGGGCTGGTTTCGGAGCAGGACAGGTACGTATGTATATATACAATGCAATGTGGGACGCGCGCGGAAAGAGGCGGGGCTGGCGGAGTGCATTGGCGGTGCGTAGAGTCACGTGTTGGTGAGATTCGGGGTGCATCGGACGCCGGATGCCCATCCACCTGGCGTAAAAGACGCGTAATATTCACACTATAGTCACGCACAAATGTGTGCAACCGGACATTCCGTGCCGGATGGATGGGAATACGGCGTCCGATGCAGCCAAAATCCCAGCAACACGCTATCCTATGCACCGCCGATGCACTCCGCCAGCACCTACCGCCTCATTCTCCGTCGATTTCGAAATGCCTTCACATTATCCACCGCTAACTGCAATTCCCACTGTGTAATGTTGTCACGATGTGCGCACACAACATCACTTACTACCGGATCCCACGCGGATGGAAGCGGGGCTGGCGGAGTGCATTGGCGGTGCGTAGAGTAACGAGTGGTGAGATTCGGGGTGCGTCGGACGCCGGATGCCCATCCACCCGGCGTAAAAGACGCGTAATATTCACATTATAGTCACACACAAATCTGTGCGAACCGGACATTCCGTGCCGGACGGATGGGAATACGGCGTCCGATGCAGCCAAAATCCCAGCAACACGCTATCCTATGCACCGCCGATGCACTCCGCCAGCACCTACCGCCTCATTCTCCGTTGATTTCGAAAACATTTTCACATTATCCACCGCTAATTGCAATTCCCACTGTGTAATCTTGTCACGACGTGCGCACACAACATCACTTACTACCGGTTCCCACGCGGATGGAGGCGGGGCTGGCGGAGTGCATTGGCGGTGCATAGACTAGCGTGCTGCAAATACTTGGGGTGCATCGGACGCCGGATGCCCATCCACCCGGCGTAAAAGACATGTGGGCTGGTTTCGGAGCAGTACATGTACGTATGTATATATATATATATACAATGCAATGTACGACGCGTGCGGATGGAGGCGGGGCTGGCGGCGTGCATTGGCGGTGCGTAGAGTAACGTGTTGGTGAGATTTGGGGTGCATCGGACGCCGGATGCTCATCCACCCGGCGTAAAAGACGCGTAATATTCACACTATAGTCACACACAAATGTGTGCGAACCGGACATTCCGTGCCGGATGGATGGGAATACGGCGTCCGATGCAGCCAAAATCCCAGCAACACGCTATCCTATGCACCGCCGATGCACTCCGCCAGCACCTACCGCCTCATTCTCCGTCGATTTCGAAATGCCTTCACATTATCCACCGCTAATTGCAATTCCCACTGTGTAATGTTGTCACAATGTGCGCACACAACATCACTTACTACCGGTTCCCACGCGGATGGAGGCGGGGCTGGCGGAGTGCATTGGCGGTGCATAGACTAGCGTGCTGCAAATACTTGGGGTGCATCGGACGCCGGATGCCCATCCACCCGGCGTAAAAGACATGTGGGCTGGTTTCGGAGCAGTACATGTACATATGTATATATACAATGCAATGTGGGACGCGCGCGGAAAGAGGCGGGGCTGGCGGAGTGCATTGGCGGTGCGTAGAGTAACGTGTTGGTGAGATTCGGGGTGCATCGGACGCCGGATGCCCATCCACCCGGCGTAAAAGACGCGTAATATTCACACTATAGTCACACACAAATGTGTGCAACCGGACAGTCCGTGCCGGATGGATGGGAATACGGCGTCCGATGCAGCCAAAATCTCAGCAACACGCTATCCTATGCACTGCCGATGCACTCCGCCAGCACCTCCTCATTCTCCGTCGATTTCGAAATGCCTTCACATTATCCACCGCTAACTGCAATTCCCACTGTGTAATGTTGTCACAATGTGCGCACACAACATCACTTACTACCGGTTCCCACGCGGATGGAGGCGGGGCTGGCGGAGTGCATTGGCGGTGCATAGACTAGCGTGCTGCAAATACTTGGGGTGCATCGGATGCCGGATGCCCATCCACCCGGCGTAAAAGACATGTGGGCTGGTTTCGGAGCAGGACAGGTACGTATGTATATATACAATGCAATGTGGGACGCGCGCGGAAAGAGGCGGGGCTGGCGGAGTGCATTGGCGGTGCGTAGAGTCACGTGTTGGTGAGATTCGGGGTGCATCGGACGCCGGATGCCCATCCACCTGGCGTAAAAGACGCGTAATATTCACACTATAGTCACGCACAAATGTGTGCAACCGGACATTCCGTGCCGGATGGATGGGAATACGGCGTCCGATGCAGCCAAAATCCCAGCAACACGCTATCCTATGCACCGCCGATGCACTCCGCCAGCACCTACCGCCTCATTCTCCGTCGATTTCGAAATGCCTTCACATTATCCACCGCTAACTGCAATTCCCACTGTGTAATGTTGTCACGATGTGCGCACACAACATCACTTACTACCGGATCCCACGCGGATGGAAGCGGGGCTGGCGGAGTGCATTGGCGGTGCGTAGAGTAACGAGTGGTGAGATTCGGGGTGCGTCGGACGCCGGATGCCCATCCACCCGGCGTAAAAGACGCGTAATATTCACATTATAGTCACACACAAATCTGTGCGAACCGGACATTCCGTGCCGGACGGATGGGAATACGGCGTCCGATGCAGCCAAAATCCCAGCAACACGCTATCCTATGCACCGCCGATGCACTCCGCCAGCACCTACCGCCTCATTCTCCGTTGATTTCGAAAACATTTTCACATTATCCACCGCTAACTGCAATTCCCACTGTGTAATCTTGTCACGATGTGCGCACACAACATCACTTACTACCGGTTCCCACGCGGATGGAGGCGGGGCTGGCGGAGTGCATTGGCGGTGCATAGACTAGCGTGCTGCAAATACTTGGGGTGCATCGGACGCCGGATGCCCATCCACCCGGCGTAAAAGACATGTGGGCTGGTTTCGGAGCAGTACATGTACGTATGTATATATATATATACAATGCAATGTACGACGCGTGCGGATGGAGGCGGGGCTGGCGGCGTGCATTGGCGGTGCGTAGAGTCACGTGTTGGTGAGATTTGGGGTGCATCGGACGCCGGATGCTCATCCACCCGGCGTAAAAGACGCGTAATATTCACACTATAGTCACACACAAATGTGTGCGAACCGGACATTCCGTGCCGGATGGATGGGAATACGGCGTCCGATGCAGCCAAAATCCCAGCAACACGCTATCCTATGCACCGCCGATGCACTCCGCCAGCACCTACCGCCTCATTCTCCGTCGATTTCGAAATGCCTTCACATTATCCACCGCTAACTGCAATTCCCACTGTGTAATGTTGTCACGATGTGCGCACACAACATCACTTACTACCGGTTCCCACGCGGATGGAGGCGGGGCTGGCGGAGTGCATTGGCGGTGCGTAGAGTAACGAGTGGTGAGATTCGGGGTGCGTCGGACGCCGGATGCCCATCCACCCGGCGTAAAAGACGCGTAATATTCACATTATAGTCACACACAAATCTGTGCGAACCGGACATTCCGTGCCGGACGGATGGGAATACGGCGTCCGATGCAGCCAAAATCCCAGCAACACGCTATCCTATGCACCGCCGATGCACTCCGCCAGCACCTACCGCCTCATTCTCCGTCAATTTCGAAAACATTTTCACATTATCCACCGCTAATTGCAATTCCCACTGTGTAATCTTGTCACGATGTGCGCACACAACATCACTTACTACCGGATCCCACGCGGATGGAGGCGGGGCTGGCGGAGTGCATTGGCGGTGCATAGACTAGCGTGCTGCAAATACTTGGGGTGCATCGGACGCCGGATGCCCATCCACCCGGCGTAAAAGACATGTGGGCTGGTTTCGGAGCAGTACATATACGGATGTATATATATACAATGCAATGTGGGACGCGCGCGGAAAGAGGCGGGGCTGGCGGAGTGCATTGGCGGTGCGTAGAGTAACGTGTTGGTGAGATTCGGGGTGCATCGGACGCCGGATGCCCATCCACCCGGCGTAAAAGACGCGTAATATTCACACTATAGTCACACACAAATGTGTGCAACCGGACATTCCGTGCCGGATGGATGGGAATACGGCGTCCGATGCAGCCAAAATCTCAGCAACACGCTATTCTATGCACTGCCGATGCACTCCGCCAGCACCGCCTCATTCTCCGTCGATTTCGAAATGCCTTCACATTATCCACCGCTAACTGCAATTCCCACTGTGTAATGTTGTCACAATGTGCGCACACAACATCACTTACTACCGGTTCCCACGCGGATGGAGGCGGGGCTGGCGGAGTGCATTGGCGGTGCATAGACTAGCGTGCTGCAAATACTTGGGGTGCATCGGACGCCGGATGCCCATCCACCCGGCGTAAAAGACATGTGGGCTGGTTTCGGAGCAGGACATGTACGTATGTATATATACAATGCAATGTGGGACGCGCGCGGAAAGAGGCGGGGCTGGCGGAGTGCATTGGCGGTGCGTAGAGTAACGTGTTGGTGAGATTCGGGGTGCATCGGACGCCGGATGCCCATCCACCTGGCGTAAAAGACGCGTAATATTCACACTATAGTCACACACAAATGTGTGCAACCGGACATTCCGTGCCGGATGGATGGGAATACGGCGTCCGATGCAGCCAAAATCCCAGCAACACGCTATCCTATGCACCGCCGATGCACTCCGCCAGCACCTACCGCCTCATTCTCCGTCGATTTCGAAATGCCTTCACATTATCCACCGCTAACTGCAATTCCCACTGTGTAATGTTGTCACGATGTGCGCACACAACATCACTTACTACCGGTTCCCACGCGGATGGAAGCGGGGCTGGCGGAGTGCATTGGCGGTGCGTAGAGTAACGAGTGGTGAGATTCGGGGTGCATCGGACGCCGGATGCCCATCCACCCGGCGTAAAAGACGCGTAATATTCACATTATAGTCACACACAAATCTGTGCGAACCGGACATTCCGTGCCGGACGGATGGGAATACGGCGTCCGATGCAGCCAAAATCCCAGCAACACGCTATCCTATGCACCGCCGATGCACTCCGCCAGCACCTACCGCCTCATTCTCCGTTGATTTCGAAAACATTTTCACATTATCCACCGCTAATTGCAATTCCCACTGTGTAATCTTGTCACGATGTGCGCACACAACATCACTTACTACCGGTTCCCACGCGGATGGAGGCGGGGCTGGCGGAGTGCATTGGCGGTGCATAGACTAGCGTGCTGCAAATACTTGGGGTGCATCGGACGCCGGATGCCCATCCACCCGGCGTAAAAGACATGTGGGCTGGTTTCGGAGCAGTACATGTACGTATGTATATATATATACAATGCAATGTACGACGCGTGCGGATGGAGGCAGGGCTGGCGGCGTGCATTGGCGGTGCGTAGAGTAACGTGTTGGTGAGATTTGGGGTGCATCGGACGCCGGATGCTCATCCACCCGGCGTAAAAGACGCGTAATATTCACACTATAGTCACACACTAATCTGTGCGAACCGGACATTCCGTGCCGGATGGATGGGAATACGGCGTCCGATGCAGCCAAAATCCCAGCAACACGCTATCCTATGCACCGCCGATGCACTCCGCCAGCACCTACCGCCTCATTCTCCGTCGATTTCGAAATGCCTTTACATTATCCACCGCTAACTGCAATTCCCACTGTGTAATGTTGTCACAATGTGCGCACACAACATCACTTACTACCGGTTCCCACGCGGATGGAGGCGGGGCTGGCGGAGTGCATTGGCGGTGCATAGACTAGCGTGCTGCAAATACTTGGGGTGCATCGGACGCCGGATGCCCATCCACCCGGCGTAAAAGACATGTGGGCTGGTTTCGGAGCAGTACATGTACGGATGTATATATATATACAATGCAACGTACGACGCGCGCGGATGGAGGCGGGGCTGGCGGAGTGCATTGGCGGTGCGTAGAGTAACGTGTTGGTGAGATTCGGGGTGCATCGGACGCCGGATGCCCATCCACCTGGCGTAAAAGACGCGTAATATTCACATTATAGTCACACACAAATCTGTGCGAACCGGACATTCCGTGCCGGACGGATGGGAATACGGCGTCCGATGCAGCCAAAATCCCAGCAACACGCTATCCTATGCACCGCCGATGCACTCCGCCAGCACCTACCGCCTCATTCTCCGTTGATTTCGAAAACATTTTCACATTATCCACCGCTAATTGCAATTCCCACTGTGTAATGTTGTCACGATGTGCGCACACAACATCACTTACTACCGGTTCCCACGCGGAGGGAGGCGGGGCTGGCGGAGTGCATTGGCGGTGCATAGACTAGCGTGCTGCAAATACTTGGGGTGCATCGGACGCCGGATGCCCATCCACCCGGCGTAAAAGACATGTGGGCTGGTTTCGGAGCAGTACATGTACGTATGTATATATATATATAGACAATGCAACGTACGACGCGCGCGGATGGAGGCGGGGCTGGCGGAGTGCATTGACGGTGCGTAGAGTAACGTGTTGGTGAGATTCGGGGTGCATCGGACGCCGGATGCCCATCCACCTGGCGTAAAAGACGCGTAATATTCACATTATAGTCACACACAAATCTGTGCGAACCGGACATTCCGTGCCGGACGGATGGGAATACGGCGTCCGATGCAGCCAAAATCCCAGCAACACGCTATCCTATGCACCGCCGATGCACTCCGCCAGCACCTACCGCCTCATTCTCCGTTGATTTCGAAATGCCTTCACATTATCCACCGCTAATTGCAATTCCCACTGTGTAATGTTGTCACGATGTGCGCACACAACATCACTTACTACCGGTTCCCACGTGGATGGAGGCGGGGCTGGCGGAGTGCATTGGCGGTGCAAAGACTAGCGTGCTGCAAATACTTGGGGTGCATCGGACGCCGGATGCCCGTCCACCCGGCGTAAAAGACATGGTTTCGCAGCAGTACATGTACGTATGTAT
Source organism: Tetraselmis striata (assembly GCA_006384855.1). NCBI lineage: Eukaryota > Viridiplantae > Chlorophyta > Chlorodendrophyceae > Chlorodendrales > Chlorodendraceae > Tetraselmis > Tetraselmis striata. The sequence goes on along the minus strand of VCJN01001766.1, from coordinate 60,753 downwards.
ATATATACAATGCAACGTACGACGCGCGCGGAAAGAGGCGGGGCTGGCGGAGTGCATTGGCGGTGCGTAGAGTAACGTGTTGGTGAGATTTGGGGTGCGTCGGACGCCGGATGCTCATCCACCCGGCGTAAAAGACATTGTTTCATTTGGGGTGCATCGGATGCCAGATGCCCGTCCACCCGGCGTAAAAGACAGGGTTGCGGAGCAGTACATCTACGTATGTATATATACAATGCAATGTGGGACGCGCGCGGATGGAGGCGGGGCTGGCGGAGTGCATTCGCGGTACGTAGAGTAACGTGTTGGTGAGATTCGGGGTGCATCGGACGCCGAATACCCATCCACCCGGCGTAAAAGACGCGTAATATTCACATTATAGTCACACACAAATCTGTGCGAACCGGACAGTCCGTGCCGGATGGATGGGAATACGGCGTCCGATGCAGCCAAAATCTCAGCAACACGCTATTCTATGCACTGCCGATGCACTCCGCCAGCACCGCCTCATTCTCCGTCGATTTCGAAATGCCTTCACATTATCCACCGCTAACTGCAATTCCCACTGTGTAATGTTGTCACGATGTGCGCACACAACATCACTTACTACCGGTTCCCACGCGGATGGAGGCGGGGCTGGCGGAGTGCATTGGCGGTGCATAGACTAGCGTGCTGCAAATACTTGGGGTGCATCGGACGCCGGATGCCCGTCCACCCGGCGTAAAAGACGCGTAATATTCACACTATAGTCACACACAAATCTGTGCAACCGGACATTCCGTTCCGGATGGATGGGAATACGGCGTCCGATGCAGCCAAAATCCCAGCAACACGCTATCCTATGCACCGCCGATGCAATCCGCCAGCACCTACCGCCTCATTCTCCGTCGATTTCGAAATGCCTTCACATTATCCACCGCTAACTGCAATTCCCACTGTGTAATCTTGTCACGATGTACGCACACAACATCACTTACTACCGGTTCCCACGTGGATGGAGGCGGGGCTGGCGGAGTGCATTGGCGGTGCATAGACTAGCGTGCTGCAAATACTTGGGGTGCATCGGACGCCGGATGCCCGTCCACCCGGCGTAAAAGACATGGTTTCGGAGCAGTACATGTACGTATGTATATATATATACAATGCAACGTACGACGCGCGCGGAAAGAGGCGGGGCTGGCGGAGTGCATTGGCGGTGCGTAGAGTAACGTGTTGGTGAGATTTGGGGTGCGTCGGACGCCGGATGCTCATCCACCCGGCGTAAAAGACATTGTTTCATTTGGGGTGCATCGGATGCCAGATGCCCGTCCACCCGGCGTAAAAGACAGGGTTGCGGAGCAGTACATCTACGTATGTATATATACAATGCAATGTGGGACGCGCGCGGATGGAGGCGGGGCTGGCGGAGTGCATTCGCGGTGCGTAGAGTAACGTGTTGGTGAGATTCGGGGTGCATCGGACGCCGAATACCCATCCACCCGGCGTAAAAGACGCGTAATATTCACATTATAGTCACACATAAATCTGTGCGAACCGGACATTCCGTGCCGGATGGATGGGAATACGGCGTCCGATGCAGCCAAAATCCCAGCAACACGCTATCCTATGCACCGCCGATGCACTCCGCCAGCACCGCCTCATTCTCCGTCGATTTCGAAATGCCTTCACATTATCCACCGCTAACTGCAATTCCCACTGTGTAATGTTGTCACGATGTGCGCACACAACATCACTTACTACCGGTTCCCACGCGGATGGAGGCGGGGCTGGCGGAGTGCATTGGCGGTGCATAGACTAGCGTGCTGCAAATACTTGGGGTGCATCGGACGCCGGATGCCCGTCCACCCGGCGTAAAAGAGCGTAATATTCACACTATAGTCACACACAAATCTGTGCAACCGGACATTCCGTTCCGGATGGATGGGAATACGGCGTCCGATGCAGCCAAAATCCCAGCAACACGCTATCCTATGCACCGCCGATGCAATCCGCCAGCACCTACCGCCTCATTCTCCGTCGATTTCGAAATGCCTTCACATTATCCACCGCTAACTGCAATTCCCACTGTGTAATGTTGTCACGATGTGCGAACACATCACTTACTACCGGATCCCACGCGGATGGAGGCGGGGCTGGCGGAGTGCATTGGCGGTGCATAGACTAGCGTGCTGCAAATACTTGGGGTGCATCGGACGCCGGATGCCCGTCCACCCGGCGTAAAAGACATGGTTTCGCAGCAGTACATGTACGTATGTATATATATACAATGCAACGTACGACGCGCGCGGAAAGAGGCGGGGCTGGCGGAGTGCATTGGCGGTGCGTAGAGTAACGTGTTGGTGAGATTTGGGGTGCGTCGGACGCCGGATGCTCATCCACCCGGCGTAAAAGACATTGTTTCATTTGGGGTGCATCGGATGCCAGATGCCCGTCCACCCGGCGTAAAAGACAGGGTTGCGGAGCAGTACATCTACGTATGTATATATACAATGCAATGTGGGACGCGCGCGGATGGAGGCGGGGCTGGCGGAGTGCATTCGCGGTACGTAGAGTAACGTGTTGGTGAGATTCGGGGTGCATCGGACGCCGAATACCCATCCACCCGGCGTAAAAGACGCGTAATATTCACATTATAGTCACACACAAATCTGTGCGAACCGGACAGTCCGTGCCGGATGGATGGGAATACGGCGTCCGATGCAGCCAAAATCCCAGCAACACGCTATTCTATGCACTGCCGATGCACTCCGCCAGCACCGCCTCATTCTCCGTCGATTTCGAAATGCCTTCACATTATCCACCGCTAACTGCAATTCCCACTGTGTAATGTTGTCACGATGTGCGCACACAACATCACTTACTACCGGTTCCCACGCGGATGGAGGCGGGGCTGGCGGAGTGCATTGGCGGTGCATAGACTAGCGTGCTGCAAATACATGGGGTGCATCGGACGCCGGATGCCCGTCCACCCGGCGTAAAAGACGCGTAATATTCACACTATAGTCACACACAAATCTGTGCAACCGGACATTCCGTTCCGGATGGATGGGAATACGGCGTCCGATGCAGCCAAAATCCCAGCAACACGCTATCCTATGCACCGCCGATGCAATCCGCCAGCACCTACCGCCTCATTCTCCGTCGATTTCGAAATGCCTTCACATTATCCACCGCTAACTGCAATTCCCACTGTGTAATCTTGTCACGATGTGCGCACACAACATCACTTACTACCGGTTCCCACGCGGATGGAGGCGGGGCTGGCGGAGTGCATTGGCGGTGCATAGACTAGCGTGCTGCAAATACTTGGGGTGCATCGGACGCCGGATGCCCGTCCACCCGGCGTAAAAGACATGGTTTCGGAGCAGTACATGTACGTATGTATATATATATACAATGCAACGTACGACGCGCGCGGAAAGAGGCGGGGCTGGCGGAGTGCATTGGCGGTGCGTAGAGTAACGTGTTGGTGAGATTTGGGGTGCGTCGGACGCCGGATGCTCATCCACCCGGCGTAAAAGACATTGTTTCATTTGGGGTGCATCGGATGCCAGATGCCCGTCCACCCGGCGTAAAAGACAGGGTTGCGGAGCAGTACATCTACGTATGTATATATACAATGCAATGTGGGACGCGCGCGGATGGAGGCGGGGCTGGCGGAGTGCATTCGCGGTACGTAGAGTAACGTGTTGGTGAGATTCGGGGTGCATCGGACGCCGAATACCCATCCACCCGGCGTAAAAGACGCGTAATATTCACATTATAGTCACACACAAATCTGTGCGAACCGGACATTCCGTGCCGGATGGATGGGAATACGGCGTCCGATGCAGCCAAAATCCCAGCAACACGCTATCCTATGCACCGCCGATGCACTCCGCCAGCACCTACCGCCTCATTCTCCGTTGATTTCGAAATGCCTTCACATTATCCACCGCTAACTGCAATTCCCACTGTGTAATGTTGTCACGATGTGCGCACACAACATCACTTACTACCGGATCCCACGCGGATGGGGGCGGGGCTGGCGGAGTGCATTGGCGGTGCATAGACTAGCGTGCTGCAAATACTTGGGGTGCATCGGACGCCGGATGCCCATCCACCCGGCGTAAAAGACATGTGGGCTGGTTTCGGAGCAGTACATGTACGTATGTATATATATATACAATGCAACGTACGACGCGCGCGGAAAGAGGCGGGGCTGGCGGCGTGCATTGGCGGTGCGTAGAGTAACGTGTTGGTGAGATTCGGGGTTCATCGGACGCCGGATGCTCATCCACCCGGCGTAAAAGACGCGTAATATTCACACTATAGTCACACACAAATGTGTGCGAACCGGACATTCCGTGCCGGATGGATGGGAATACGGCGTCCGATGCAGCCAAAATCCCAGCAACACGCTATCCTATGCACCGCCGATGCACTCCGCCAGCACCTACCGCCTCATTCTCCGTCGATTTCGAAATGCCTTCACATTATCCACCGCTAACTGCAATTCCCACTGTGTAATGTTGTCACGATGTACGCACACAACATCACTTACTACCGGTTCCCACGTGGATGGAGGCGGGGCTGGCGGAGTGCATTGGCGGTGCATAGACTAGCGTGCTGCAAATACTTGGGGTGCATCGGACGCCGGATGCCCGTCCACCCGGCGTAAAAGACATGGTTTCGGAGCAGTACATGTACGTATGTATATATATATATACAATGCAACGTACGACGCGCGCGGAAAGAGGCGGGGCTGGCGGAGTGCATTGGCGGTGCGTAGAGTAACGTGTTGGTGAGATTTGGGGTGCGTCGGACGCCGGATGCTCATCCACCCGGCGTAAAAGACATTGTTTCATTTGGGGTGCATCGGATGCCAGATGCCCGTCCACCCGGCGTAAAAGACAGGGTTGCGGAGCAGTACATCTACGTATGTATATATACAATGCAATGTGGGACGCGCGCGGATGGAGGCGGGGCTGGCGGAGTGCATTCGCGGTGCGTAGAGTAACGTGTTGGTGAGATTCGGGGTGCATCGGACGCCGAATACCCATCCACCCGGCGTAAAAGACGCGTAATATTCACATTATAGTCACACACAAATCTGTGCGAACCGGACATTCCGTGCCGGATGGATGGGAATACGGCGTCCGATGCAGCCAAAATCCCAGCAACACGCTATCCTATGCACCGCCGATGCACTCCGCCAGCACCGCCTCATTCTCCGTCGATTTCGAAATGCCTTCACAATATTCACCGCTAACTGCAATTCCCACTGTGTAATGTTGTCACGATGTGCGCACACAACATCACTTACTACCGGTTCCCACGCGGATGGAGGCGGGGCTGGCGGAGTGCATTGGCGGTGCATAGACTAGCGTGCTGCAAATACTTGGGGTGCATCGGACGCCGGATGCCCGTCCACCCGGCGTAAAAGAGCGTAATATTCACACTATAGTCACACACAAATCTGTGCAACCGGACATTCCGTTCCGGATGGATGGGAATACGGCGTCCGATGCAGCCAAAATCCCAGCAACACGCTATCCTATGCACCGCCGATGCAATCCGCCAGCACCTACCGCCTCATTCTCCGTCGATTTCGAAATGCCTTCACATTATCCACCGCTAACTGCAATTCCCACTGTGTAATGTTGTCACGATGTGCGAACACATCACTTACTACCGGATCCCACGCGGATGGAGGCGGGGCTGGCGGAGTGCATTGGCGGTGCATAGACTAGCGTGCTGCAAATACTTGGGGTGCATCGGACGCCGGATGCCCATCCACCCGGCGTAAAAGACATGTGGGCTGGTTTCGGAGCAGGACATGTACGTATGTATATATACAATGCAATGTGGGACGCGCGCGGATGGAGGCGGGGCTGGCGGAGTGCATTGGCGGTGCGTAGAGTAACGTGTTGGTGAGATTCGGGGTGCGTCGGACGCCGGATGCCCATCCACCCGGCGTAAAAGACGCGTAATATTCACACTATAGTCACACACAAATCTGTGCAACCGGACATTCCGTGCCGGATGGATGGGAATACGGCGTCCAATGCAGCCAAAATCCCAGCAACACGCTATTATGTGCACCACCAATGCACTCCATCCGCAACCTCCGCCTCATTCCCAGTCGTACGTGCTTGTGCACGCACGGAATGTTTGCACTGCTCCGAAACCACTGTCACATACTCCGCTCATTGGGTACCGATTGCGGCACATGCACGGCTGGATATTTGTTTACATATGCCCCGGGCGTGGGGGGGGGGGGCACAGCGTCCCGCTACTCACCCTGCATTGGATTAGGGGCGACGATTGCAAACAAGACGAGGAGGCGCGCATGTATTGCTCCGAAACCACGCGTTGTGCCGGGTGACCTCCATATCCATCACGTCCACCGATGCAAGTAATACGGACAGGACACCCCCCCAAGTGTAGGAAGTGTAGGAGTACAACCGGAGCATGACGTGATCCATTGTCGCTTATTTACAAGCACGGGCGGTGCTGCTAGACCCGACCGTCTACGGCGGGATGAAGGCGGCAGCGGCAGCAACAGGAGCCGCAGCCTCAGCAGCAAGCCGCAGCTCCTTCCCGCTGGCATGGATGTTGGCGTAGTCCTCGTCATTGTACAAATGCTTTGGCATCACAGCATGATCCCCAAAGCGGGCCACGTACTGCGCCGCCAACTCGTGATTGCGTTTCTCCGCAGCATCACTGCGGGGGGTGATGTGTGGGTAGAGTGCCTCGTTGTAGGCTGCCAGGAACTAGGTAGGGTCGTCCGCACGGCCGTAGTCAGGCAGTCCCAGAAGGTGCCCCTGCCCGTACATGCGGACATTGCCACGCCCGCGACACTTGGGACAGGGGTTACCGCCGTGCAGCTCAATTGGGGCGCCCACGGGCCCGCGGTGCGTCGTGTCCGACCCAAACATGTACCCATGGTATTGTTCCATGTAGGGCCGGTCCTCCTCGGGGACACCCATGCCACGCTCCAAGTCCTTAAGGGTTGCATCAAGTTCTTGTGGCTCATGATGAAGTCGGCAGCTCCCGGATTTGTCTCCGCCGGCGTCCTCTCCGTGAGGCGGTGATCCTCGTGGTCCTTTTCATGTCAACACATGGATGGCACTCAGTCCCCGCGCCCGCCCCCACCCCCGCCACCGGCCTTGGTGGGGGGGGGGGGGGGGAGGGACGCACCGGGTACCGAATGTGCTTCACGGCATCTCTGAAGCTCACTTCTGGCCCGCGGTACACCTAAGTGGGGCGGCAGTGGCACGTGCATGCAAGGATGGCATGCAGATTTAGAGCCTGCCCATCAATGTGGGTGATCTGAGCGGGGGCATCCGCCAGGGTGAGCAGTAACGCAATCACCGGCCACGACCAACACCCTGGTGCTAGCTCGCCGGCCTTCTCTGCACTAGCCACGAAAGCGCGCCGCAATTCCAGCAAGGCGGCAAACAAGGCCTTCCTTCAAGGCACACGCTCAGAATAAGCGACGCACGAGTCAGGGGTTGAAGGGGCCGGGGGGGGGGGGGAGGGGGGGGGCACCTCTTCATCTGCCTCCGCTTTTTGCTTCGGCAAACCGCTGCCTGCCCCCCCCCCTCGCGAATATTTATGTAACGTGAGCAATCGTTGGCAAAACATGGCAGCCAAACCGCCCGTCTGATGACCTTTCATCGGACGGCGGGCAGGTCCCGTTCAGCAGTACTAGCTATAATGTACACAAAATTCCCCACTCTTGCCGAATAGTACGGCTGCGATTCGCGCTCCTATGTACTAACTAATAGTCGTAGTTATCCACAGGACGGTTTGTCATTGCGCCCGGGTTCGTACGAGATACCCGGTACCGGCTTAATGAATATATCGCTACTACCCGGTACTACCCGGACAACATCGTAGCCTACACGCTAGTGCCATGTAACGTGTCACCGCGCTAGTACGACTACCACAACGATTACAAAAAGGGTTTATCGCCCGCCGGCAATACCGCCGGATGTACTCGTACGTAACTGGATGGACATGCCGCCACCAGCAGCAGCCTTCACGGATAATAATAGTAGTGCTTCGTCACCCGTATGTCACATCTCATTCTCACAATGCTTCTATGCCATGCAGCTCCGCATACTAAATGGTTTGCAGCCATCTAGGCACTTAAAGCATGCGTAAAGGCAGCATTTGTGGTGCTGCGCTGCAGCAATCTGCGGCGTGCGGCTAGCAAATATAAGGTATTAGCGGTACTGCCTTGCAATCTGTATAGTATAGTCAAGCCGGTGCGTGTTCATATCCCTTCTATGCCATGCAACCCCGCATACTAAATGGTTTGCAGCTATCTAGGCACTTAAAGCATGCCCAAAGGCAGCATCTTCGGTGCAGCGCTGCAGCAATCTGCGGTGCAGCGTTGCAGCAATCTGCGGTGTGCCGCCATCAATATCATGTATTATAGGTGCTGCCTTGCAATTTGTATGGTATTGTAAAGCATATGCGCAATTAAATTCCTTTTTTGTCCTGCAAATCCGCACACTCAAAGGTTAGCAGCCATCTATTAGGCCATTATAGCCTGCCTAAAGGCAGCAATATGCAGTTCAGCGCTATAGCAATCAATGTGTGATTGTCGACTGGCATCCCGCAGATGTGCAAGGAGGCATGGAGCGTCTTCATCCACAAGGTCAGCTTCCTCCGCCTCCGGAAGATTACACATTCACGATTGCCCAGAGATTCCACAATCTAGCCCACGAAGCTCATGAGATTCCCCATCGAGTTTTTCCCTTTGACCACAAAGTCTACCTGCTTCATGGTGGGAAACTTTGCGCAAACTGTGAGGCACTTTGGCTTCTCCGACACAGCCGCGAACAAGATTGCGTCGGCTCTCGACATGGTGCCGACCAAAATGTTCTCTCACACTGCTCCAAGTGGAGTTCGGAAGCTGTGGGTGCGTGTGCTCACTCACCCTGTCAACGAGCACGCATACGCCGACCGCAAGCGCTCACTCCAAGACTCCAATAGCATCCATGGAGCGTGGCCGGTGGCATCTTGACAACATGCCGTGGACTTTGTCCTCTTTATGGAGTGCCAAAGCTTTGCTTTGGCACTCCACTTAGCTTTGCTAACCCAATGCAGACTGTGAAACACTGTGGCTACTCGATTCGCAACGTGCGCGAATGGCACGACGACAACGAGATGCGGCGCGGCATTCAATACATCACGAGCCCCCAACTCTACACGAAGTCCACCAAAACCTCCCAGCCATGCCGAGCCGGCTCTCTACCCCCCACCGTCTTGGTCGACGACCGCTACTACCAGATCGTAGCGGCGTCGCGTCAGGCTGGCGGGTCCTCCAAGCCCGCATCTCAACCACCGCCAGCGGGGTCCGGCGGAGATGGCTCCCAATACGGCGCTGCAGCAGGTCTCTTGGAGCTTCGAGCAGCTCCGCCCCCTCCCCCGAGGAGGCTTGGTCCCTCGGAGACTGCCAAGCCGCCGACTGAGCCTCAACCTTCGAGACAGTGTGACGAAGCGCCCGCACGGTACGTTGAGCACGGGAGGCAAGAGCACCTTCTTGCCCATTAAGCTGCGTGGGAAGCATTCCAAGAAGCGCGGGCCGAGTCCTCCTTCTAAGATGGCGATAGAGTTGGAGGACGACGACCCCTTCGAAGCGCCTAAGTCGAAACGCGAAGCAACATCAAGCCGTCAGGCGCCTTCGGGTAAGCTGGTGAGAGTCGCATGGCCACATCTTCCCGTGGTGGTGCCCCATCTCCGCCTCCCCGACCCGCATCTCCGCCTAAGGAGCCCTCATCTCGGGACGCGAAGCCCGCACCGCCGCTTGCGCCGACTGCTCGCCCCAACGCCGCGTCGCTTTCAGCAGAGTTCAGAGGTAGCATATCGTTGCGACGAACACAATCTCTAAGGTCGGCGATAGACTCGTAGGACAGAGGCCCCTTCTCTGAGTGAGGCTCTTTTTCCGGGCTTTAAACGCCAGTCGCCACGCCGTCCGCAATCTTCCTAGATGAGGCGGATAGTACTTTACGCGACAGAGGGCGTGAAGAGGACACGCCAATTTATCATTTTTCGTACTCTCGTATAGTATTGCATTGCAGCTGAAACGTGCTCAAGAAGTGGGTACATATCCCAGCCTAAGCGACCACGTGGGAGGCACATTTTTGAGTCCAGGGACCGTTTTGACTCAAAAATGCCCAATGTACCGCCGGTCCGTCGAGGTCCATCCCAGAGGTTTTCAGCAGCTTCCACGTCGAGGTCACACGCACACGCCCAGCTGAAGCCGTTTGCATGTTGGTCGTATCAAGCAGCGGGGGGGCTCGAGCAGCACGGGGGACGGGAGCTGGACGACTGAACCGGGGAGGGGGGCTGGAGCCGGTCGATTGCTCCCGCAGTGGGTTGCCGTTCATGTCGATGCCGGACCTAAGTTAAAATAAGAAAGACAAATAATTCAGTCGTTGTGACGTCGTCACCACATTCATAAGGCAGCACGCGTGCAAGCAGCCAGCACCAACTGCACTGACATCTCGGACTCATCTTTCCACGGCGGGGGTTCTGGTAGGGGTGGTATCGCTTTTATCCGCCGGGGAGAGAGCACTGCTGATCAAAGCGGCAGCCTCCTCCACCTCGGTCAAGTAGGGGGGTGCTGGAACCTATTGCCGGCAGCAAAGCGATAGTCAGCTGCCACCAACTGCTCCTTATCCCAGTCGCACACGAAACGTGCTTCGTAGCTCTCGTCCGTCGAGTCTTCAGCGTCCTCCAGGCACGTGTACACGTTCATGCCTTGCACTGCCTCGCGTTAGGTGTTGTTGAAAGCGCAGAGGCGTGCATGAGTCAACGGCCCGCCTACCTTGACCTCGGCATCCTCGGCTGACGACAACATGACGCACGTCACATAGTAGAGGAGGGGCGGCCCCTGCGGCAGGGGCTATCTTCGCCGGCGGAGAGAAACGCTGCGCCTCCAGACGTCGTCATGGTGGCGGGGGGGGGGGGGGGGGGGCGATGGTGCTGATTGAAGTGCTGGCGGACTCCAACAGGCCGTGCGACGACTATAGGTACGCGGGCGGTATACCGCCAGTCAATACTAATGCAACTGTCATCAGTATCACTTAGTGACTAAGTGATATATATGGAACCCGGTAAGAAGTGATGCGGTGTAGCATTCTTTTACTGTAAATCAATACCTTATTGTGATTACGGAACCTGGTACCTGGGTACCCGGGCCGACACAAATCAGTCAAGCATGCTTACGCACAATACCACAACCCATAAATAATGCTGTGAACTACCAGCAACATGGAGATGCATCAACACACGATCAAAACAGTCATGGCATGACATGAAATGATCAATACTACATAGTACATGCACATATATCCTTGTTTGGTTACAACGCTCGATGAGGTATGATATTACGCTCTATTGCGGCGCCCAGAATGTAAACGCACATTGCGCGGCATGATGTCTCATGTATGACCTGCCTGAGAAAACATTAATGATGCAGATTTAAATGAATGTAATTGGCAGACAGGGTTTGGGAAAGAAATGTGTTTTTTCCATTACATGTTGGAAACCGCAAACCCACCCGGCGCCTATATTTATATTTCCTGCGCCAGCCATATCATTCTACGTGAACGTACTGCGCAGCAACTTGATGTACTAACACTCATGACATTAGCCTACCCTGCGCTGCCATGCCCCCAGAGACATTTGAAGCGCTAATCATGCATGCTTATGACCCGCAATGCATGCTAAATGAACACGCAGATGTTGTTACAGCTGCTCTGCAGCGCCGCCATCGCCATCGTCTAGATCATTGTGGCAAACGGCCGTGTCCTTGGCATGAGAGTGCTTCACATAGGAAGCCCACCTGGTGAAAGCAAAATCAACAATATCATGTCAGTATTCAAACTAAACATGAGATAACTGAAAGGGCAGTTGCAGGGCGTTACTGACATACCTCATTATCTGCATGGGCGCAGCATCAGCAACGGCCATCTCGCGCGCCGACCCTGCCAGCAGTGCAAACGGAAATCGCCTCTGTCCAGGTGTATGTGACCAGCCTGCCTTGCGCCATGATGAGTGGGAAGATGAAATCCGGCCGGAAGACTGCATCCACTGCGCCGTCCCAGATCCTGGTGCTGATTGGGGATGATGGAAGCCAACTCCCACGGTAATCGTCTCCAACTGCGAAGACAATTGGAGGCAAAGCCATGGGGTTGTCTAGGGCGTATCACTTTGCCGCAACGAAATAGCTTACCTCAATATGGAAGATCTCCTGGAACCTATTATGGTTCTCTCCCTCTGCAGCCCCAGTTGGCCCAATTTCCACACTGGCTCTCGGTTGAGTAGTCTGCGGTATGTAATGGTCCAGGGGCCGAAGGACTGCACCCCTGTTCTCCCACAGATAGGCTGTGTATGTACACTCATGCATTGCCCTTCGGCCAGCGGCTGTACGTGCGCGAGCAGTATACATTGTAGGATTCTTGGTCCAGCTTCATCACCATCATCCGGCCATAGCACGTCAGCCTGTAGCATTCCGGCGGATGATCGATGTAAGTGTGCTTTGAATGCTGCTATACTATCACACAAGGCATACATGCATGCGGGCAGGTATCTAAAGCACTTACTTGATGATCGCCGTATCAGCCCTCAGCTGCTGTACTCGCAGCTCATCGGGGGCATACTCATGAACGCACTGCTAGAAGAGAGCGGCATTATGGTCATGTACATTGACGCCCTCCTCGCAGAAAGCTTCCTCCACCACCTTCGCGCTGACTGCGCGACCCACTGCATCCCGATGTGCGTGGCAATTCTTCGCCGCTGCAGATCCCCTCACACTGCCCCGATCCCGCCGCATGCTGGCGAGCAAATCATTAAGAGGAGCTCGAAGTCCTCCAGTCAAATTTGTCCGCGCCAACAGATAGGAGTGAGAAAGCATTTGATGCAATTACACACGACTAGTGGCCCAGTGCAAAAAGGAAGGGGGGGGGCAGCTTCACAACCTCGACAACAAAAGCCCTCTCCGGATCCTTGCTGCACTTGCCGACAATGGTCTTCCAGAAGAACCTAGCCTACACACATACAATATAGAAGGATTATATGAGATGCTGAATGGATACATAAGATGCCTCGTTTGAGTCACAGGGTGTGTGGAAGGGGGTGGGGGGCTCACCGCCCTCTCGAGGCACATCTCCACCTCACGCGCTGTGCAGCCACGCTTCTCCTGAGCCGCCCGCCTAGAAACCAGCACGTGTAGATTGCTACACATCAGGCGGTTACCATCGCACATATGCTCACATATCTTGGCGATAGGCAGCTCGTAGACCGCCTTGACGCCAACCGGTCGACGAGCGCAGCCCGGGTGCTCGGACGCTTCGGGGGCGGTTTACCCAACAACTCTTGAGAGAAGCAGTCCGGCAGTAGCGCTCTTCGTAGCGCTTGTCATCCTCAGTACCACGCTCAGGCTCGCCGCCACTACCCTTAGAAGGGCACACAGCAGCACCATTGTTAGCAACAAGTAGACGGGATAGGGTTCTGTCCAAGTGCACCTTGGTGAAGGCGCGCGCTGTGAATAGCAGCAAATGTGTGATACGGCTTACCTCTTTGGCACCGCCTTCAACAATGCCTTGAAGGCGCGGTTCCCGTTCTTCCTCTCCCTCATGTCCCTCCTCCTCTCCCCCCGTCTCGTCCTTGTTGCTGCCGTTGAGGCTGGAGAGAAATCCAGTCGGTTCGCCCTTCCAAAAGGCATCGCCGTCAGCAAGAGCCAGACCCCGCTCCGCCCTCTCCTCATCACCGTCCGCCCGGTCCTTCGAAAAAGGACTGCGAAGCGGGCTCTGGGCCATGCCCCTGTCGCTACCAGCCGTATCGTCGATGTCCATATTGCTGCGAGAACCGTCCAACACCACACGGTTAGTTGGTTCCCGATTGGTGAAGAGATGTGCTGGGTGGGAGGCGACAAATTTGAGTTGGATGACGCAAATAAGCATGCGTGTATGGAATACAGTCTCAGTGAGAAAGCAGCATGGCACTACCTGCCGTCGTGATGTCGCACCTTAACCTTGTTGCCAGGGAGCATGGCTGTGCCGACAGCCTCGGAGTGATGAGACGACAAGAACCGCACACCGACCCATTGTCCCACATTATTTCGTAGGTCGGGAGCGTTCCGCTGTTCTTCGCGCGTGCGGGGTCGACGCAAACGTCGGGTAGCCGGTGCGGCGGATGGTGAGGGCGGGGCAGTCGGTTCGGACGAAGACGGCGGGGCAAGCAGCACTACGGGTAACGATGCGGTGGTGGTCTTCAACTACGTGAAGGGGGGGGGCGTTATGGCAAGCGTCGGTTAAGATTGCCATGGCAAACTGGAATCCGCACATTCGCATGCATTCACCGACAGTAAGCGGGCTTGCTCCACCGAGCATGCGTCGTTAGCTGAGCGTCTGAGGTGTTGTACTTTGAAGTGGCGGTTATTCCCGGCGAGGTGACTTTTGCACACACGGCACTGAACCGTAAGGTGTCCGCTCGGATTATCGCATACATGGGAGACTTTCTTCTTGCCGCATGATCTCGCTTTGCCGCGAGGCATCGCGACGAGGGTGCGTTGAGGGGGGCGGCTGTGGGATATAGCGAGTGGTCAGATTATTATACGCAAGAGCGGCGGATGATAAGCGGGTCAGACGAGGGATGATAAAGGTAGTCGCTCCGCCGCCGCGTACGCATCAACATCGTCAGGCCCGCCGCGCGGTTACGCGCCATGGCGAAGTGCGCTTGCGTGGGCCGGCCGGAGGGGTATCACATACCGTTTCACGTACGGGTACTGCTGTGGCGTTGAGACCTCGCGGCGCAGGTACTGGTGGCATGCATGGAGAAGTGCGGATAAGCGCAAATAAGCTCAAGTTAAGCGGGAGTTGTCGTAAGGGTATACGAAATACGGTACTAGTACAGTAAAAATGAGTACGAATACAGTAGAAGTACCGTATTAAGCGCGGTTAAGCGGACCCCGTTTCGACGAGTGATGCCGTCCAGGCGGAAATCTTCATGTCCGAGTGGTCGGACACGGATGACCACGGCCCGGAGCATTTCATGAAGTACATGCCCGAAGGCAAGCCTCCTAGGACAAAGGGCAAATATCGAGTCAAAATGGGCACATTTACGGACTCGAAAATGTGCCCCCCTTAACTCGGTTTTTGCACCCCCCAAGGGGGGTGCAAAAACTGAGTAACGCCCCATACCGTACGAATGTACTGTGAAACTGGCCTTTCACACATTCTTGCCAACACTGTACGAGGTACCCTTCACCTGTACTGCATTATGTACTACACATCTGTCCACCGCCCCTTGACGAGATGCGTCGCTACCAGTCCATGCTAACCGTTTTTGCCTCGAATGATACTCCGCCGCTGTGCTTTTCACTCTTCTATCACTCGCAAGCACCCTCGCGCTTTTGTTCAGGGAGGCATATTCACGCATCTTGGTTCACAAAAGCATGGCAGACCGTCCTCGAAAAGGAAAACGCACCTCTGCCCGGTTGAAGACTCCGGTGGCGGGGGCATCTGCAGCTGCGCTTGGTTTCGAGCCAACGACGGCTCCCGACGCACTGCTAGTGACCCCCATGGCGCAAGATTCTCCGCAGATGCACTTGCGTTCGGGCAGGAGGGCGTCTCAAGCTCCAATACCCACGACTCAGCCCACAATGTCCCTGCAACCGAGCGGTGGGCAACATCGAAGCGGACCGCCATGGCCTTGGTACGGAGATTCGCAGCCTTTGGCCGAGCCGGGGCCTCATCCCAACCCCCAGCCTCAAGGCGTGCCACCTTTGGACCCACTCCCCGGAGCGACTCCAACGGTACGCGGACTCGCATCTTCGTTAGCATCACTCGTCTCGGCGCCGTGGGCTGCGTTAAGCGCACCTCGCCATCGCGCATCTCAGGGATCTCAACTCACCCAGACCTCCAACACCAAGGACCGTCTGGAGGTTGTTTACCCGCATCTCCACGGCAAGCTCACGAGATTCCCCATCGAGTTCTTCCCCTTGGCCACAAATTCACCCTGCTTCTCGGTGGGCAACTTGCCGCAAACTGTGAGGCATTTTGGCTTCTCCGACACAGCCGCGAACAAGATTGCGCTGACACTCGACATGGTACCGACCAAAGTGTTCACGAGCACTGCTGCAAGTGGAGTACGGAAGCTGTCGGTGCGTGCGCTCCCTGAGCCTCATAACGAGCACGCCTACGCCGACCGCAAGAGGGCACTCCAAGAAACCAATGGCAGCCAGGGAGCCTGGCCGGAGACATCTTGGCAAGATGCCGTGGAGTCCGTCCTCTTCGTTGAGTGCCGGATCAGAACTGTGAAACACTGTGGCTACTCGATTCGCAGCGTGCGTGAATGGCACAACGACTCCGAGATGCGGTGCGGCATTCAACAAATCAAGAACAAACGCTTCACGAAGTCCACCAACACATGCAACCCTGCCGAGGCAGCTCGGCACCCCGCACCGTCTTGGTCGACAACCGCTACTACTAGGTCGTAACGGCGCCGCGTCAGGCTGGCGGGTCCTCCAAGCCCGCATCTCAACCACCGCCAGCGGGGTCCGGTGGAGATGGTTCCCAAAACGGCGCTGCAACAGGTCTCCTCGAGCTTCGAGCAGCTCCGCCGCCCCCCCCCCCCCCCAGCAGGCTTGGTCCCTCGGAGACTGCCAAGCCGCCGAGTGAGCCTCAGCCTTTGAGAGCGACGAAGCGCTCGCACGGTGCGTTGAGCACAGGAGGCAAGACCACCTTGTCGGGTTTGAAAACCCGCCCATGAAGCTGCGCAGGAAGCATTCCGAGAAGCGCGGGCCGAGTCCTCCTTTGAAGATGGCGAAAGAATTGGAGGACGACGACCCCTTCCAGGCGCCTAAGCCGAAACGCGAAAAACCCGGTCAAGCCGCCATGCGCCTTCGGGTGCCGCTGCTGGAAGTCGCCTTGCCACATCTTCCCGTGGCGGTGCCCCATCTCCACCTCCTCGACCCACATCTCCGCCCAAAAAGCCCTCATCTCGGGACGCGAAGCCCGTAACGCCGTCTGCGCGGACATCTCGGCCTCCTACTCTCGCACCGAAAGTCTTCCGCCGGCCTAGGACAGGGAGCACTCCAAGTGCACCTAGGCTCGGCTTCCAGCGGTATGCTCCTCTCCCTCCCCTTCGTGGGCAGCCTGCTCCCACGCCCCTCGCTGGGCGACTTGTCGCGCCTCGCCTTGTCGGGGAATCTCCGCCAATCACCGACCCCACCGTCGCCACTCTTGTCGGCAACCAAGACTTCCTTCAAACACGCGTCCGCTCGTTTTTTGGGTCCCAAGACCTTTGCGACCGCGTCGCTGACCTAGGGGACAGGTTGGTCGCTGCACGTCTTGCCGGTTCCCTTGGTGAGGAGAAGGCGTGGACCTTCATTGGAGGCGGCAGGAAGCAGCTGCATCTCGACATGAGTGGTGACACCTGCCCCCTTTCCCATTCCTTATTTACGTCCTTGTTCACCAACGACCTCTAACACCTCACGACCCGCAGGCCCCGATGACCTGAGACTGCGGGGGAGGGGCGGGGACGTGAACATGCGAGCCTTTTTGGCCTCCGATGAACACCGGCTTGTGTACAACGAGCTGCGGGGGATTTGCAACGAGTATGTCCAAGAAGCTCACCGGCAGCTACGAATCTCGTCCCCTGGTTACATTGCCCGGCACAAGGCCCTCGTCATGGCAGACCCGGACTGCGGCTCGGGTCCTGCCCATGTAGATGGCGTGGCGGGGGGGCTCCTTCTCATCATCTTTCTTAATTGCTGTGCGCCACTGACTCCCGTCCGGAGGGGGAGAGATGTGACTATCGTCGA
This sequence comes from Tetraselmis striata, assembly GCA_006384855.1. NCBI lineage: Eukaryota > Viridiplantae > Chlorophyta > Chlorodendrophyceae > Chlorodendrales > Chlorodendraceae > Tetraselmis > Tetraselmis striata. Next base: position 42,929 of record VCJN01001766.1, on the reverse strand, counting down.
CGCCTTGAAGTGGGCTGCACCTGGAATCGTGAGCCTCCCCCCCTCCCCCAACACCCCTTTTCGCCTTCCACAATGCCATTGTGTTTTAGACACCAGTAGGGTGGAATCTCACCCTCGCGTGTGACTCTCACTACATCTTCGCTCAGTGGGAAGTGGCTGCGGCCTCGTCGCTTGGCGTCGTGCCGTGGCTGGAGCAGAATCCAGCCGGAGGTCCTTGCCGAGCTCCGGAAGGTTCGGAATCTCTGCAATGGGCGCCTCGCGCAGAGCAAATCTCTCGTTCCCCTCGGCGTCGCCGACGACCGGTACCGCATGGACGTCTGCGATGGAAACGAGGACGCTGCGACATACTCGCGCCCTGGTCTTGCTTTTCTCTTGCCTGCACACGATGTCCACGCCAGCCCACCCAAGGGAGGCGTCAACCCTGCGTTCGCAACAAGATGCCCGATATGCAAGGAAGTTGCGGGTGTCAGCCCTTGCTTCCGCATCTTCCTGAGCTTGCACCCCAACACAGGCGCCATGATGCCAGGACAGGAGTGGCAAATTCTGTCCTACCACGTCCCCGGCCTGGCTGCCTTCCTGCCTGAAGTCGACCACACGGACGAGGCCTACCATCGCATGCACGAGACAGCGAGAACCATGGCGGCGGCGAAAGAGATGCGGCACTGGAGCCCGGAGACCCACATTGGGGACGACGACTACATCCTCGAGGACGTCAAAGCAGCGGTGGTTGAGGCCACCGCAGGCAAGACTGACGAGCAAGAGATGCGGAGGGTGGAGAAAATTAACCGAGAGGGATGGGATTACCCGCATCTCCGCAGTTGGGGCAGGTGAACGCCCGCATCTCTCGCGTACAAACCCGTGTACTATCGCTCCGACCTCTTGTAACCACGAGACGCTTTCCGTACCTGACTTTCGTGCGTGGTGGAACCTTTCAAACAGGCTGTTGCGCGGGATTTTACCGGAGATTGGTGGTACGCTGTCAACGTACGCAACTCGTTTGACTGCGGGGATGCCTGGGGCGTGGTCGGAGCACACGCTGAAACGCGGGCACGCTCTTTACCGCAAGATGTTGGGCAACAACCCACCGTGCATGTACACATCCCTGTGGGAGTATCACTGCTTGACGGCCTGCGTAAAGACCTGGCGACAGGTCTGCGTGTGGGATCCCTGCAGCGGCTTCGCCGGCACGGCACACGCTCTGTTCGGGAGGGCCAAGAGGGTGATATTGAGTGACATCAATCCGTCTCGTGTGTCCCACTTCGTCGCCGACGCTTTGTCTCCGGAAACAAACGACAAGGCCACTGCCCTGTGCAACGAGCCCTTTGTCGTCGTGACGTCGCCTTGGTTCAGTCACTTGGACTTTCTCCTACCGCTGCTGGCGGTCTCAAATGCGGATATTTGCTGCGTGCAGATTCCGAGCACCTACTTGACGCAATGCTCCCTCCCGCGAATGGACTACCTCGACAGTCTGTTGACAGCGGGTCGTGTACTTATCATCGCGTCAAAGCACCCAAGAAACCCCGACACCAACAAACGCGCCTTGTGGTTGGTCGTCGGAAGAGATTCGGCGACTTTAACGGCGCATCTCTCGGAGCACCTCGCCAAGCAACGTGGGTTCGTGTATGGTCCGTGACAGGGGAATCAACATTAGTCATAATCGACGATCATTAGAAAGTGTTTTCGACAGCAGATTAGAGTTTAATCGTCTCTCGTCCGTCGATTTCACAAACCGCATTTCCTTTCTTATTGCGGCCGGGGCAGCGGGGCGCCAACGCGCCGCGGCCCGGGGCAGCGGGGCGCCAACGCGCCGCGGCCGGCGCATGTTGGTTTTAGGGTTTAGGGTGATTCATGCAGCCCCGCATACTAATAAATGGTTTGCAGCCATCTATGCAATTAAAGCATGCTTAAAGGCAGCATTTGCGGTGCAGCGCTGCAGCAATCTGCGGCGTGCCGCCAACAAATATAAGGTATTAGCCCTACTGCTTTGCAACATGTATAGTATCGTCAAGTAGGTGCGTGTTCACATCCCTTCTATGCCATGCAGCCCCGCATACTAATAAATGGTTTGCAGCCATCTATGCAATTAAAGCATGCTTAAAGGCAGCATCTGCGGTGCAGCGCTGCAGCAATCTGCGGCGTGCCGCCAGTAAATATAAGGTATTAGCCCTACTGCTTTGCAACATGTATAGTATCGTCAAGTAGGTGCGTGTTCACATCCCTTTCATGCCATGCAGCCCCGCATACTAATAAATGGTTTGCAGCCATTTAGGCAATTAAAACATGCTTAAAGGCAGCATCTGCGGTGCAGCGCTGCAGCAATCTGCGGCGTGCCGCCAGTAAATATCAGGTATTAGCCCTACTGCCTTGCAAACTGCACAGTATCGTCAAGCCGGTGCGTGTTCACATCCCTTCTATGCCATGCAGCCCCGCATACGAAATGGTTTGCAGCCATTTAGGCGAATGGTTGCAGCAATCTGCGGCGTGCCGCCAGCAAATATAAGGTATTAGCCCTACTGCCTTGCAACATGTATAGTATCGTCAAGCCGGTGCGTGTTCACATCCCTTCTATGCCATGCAGCCCCGCATACTAATAAATGGTTTGCAGCCATCTATGCAATTAAAGCATGCTTAAAGGCAGCATTTGCGGTGCAGCGCTGCAGCAATCTGCGGCGTGCCGCCAACAAATATAAGGTATTAGCCCTACTGCCTTGCAATATGTATAGTATTGTCAAGCCGGTGCGTGTTCACATCCCTTCTATCCCATGCAGCCCCGCATACTAATAAATGGTTTGCAGCCATCTATGCAATTAAAGCATGCTTAAAGGCAGCATTTGCGGTGCAGCGTTGCAGCAATCTGCGGCGTGCCGCCAACAAATATAAGGTATTAGCCCTACTGCTTTGCAACATGTATAGTATCGTCAAGTAGGTGCGTGTTCACATCCCTTTCATGCCATGCAGCCCCGCATACTAATAAATGGTTTGCAGCCATTTAGGCAATTAAAACATGCCTAAAGGCAGCATCTGCGGTGCAGCGCTGCAGCAATCTGCGGCGTGCCGCCAGTAAATATCAGGTATTAGCCCTACTGCCTTGCAAACTGCACAGTATCGTCAAGCCGGTGCGTGTTCACATCCCTTCTATGCCATGCAGCCCCGCATACGAAATGGTTTGCAGCCATTTAGGCGAATGGTTGCAGCAATCTGCGGCGTGCCGCCAGCAAATATAAGGTATTAGCCCTACTGCCTTGCAACATGTATAGTATCGTCAAGTAGGTGCGTGTTCACATCCCTTCTATGCCATGCAGCCCCGCATACTAATAAATGGTTTGCAGCCATCTATGCAATTAAAGCATGCTTAAAGGCAGCATCTGCGGTGCAGCGCTGCAGCAATCTGCGGCGTGCCGCCAACAAATATAAGGTATTAGCCCTACTGCTTTGCAACATGTATAGTATCGTCAAGTAGGTGCGTGTTCACATCCCTTTCATGCCATGCAGCCCCGCATACTAATAAATGGTTTGCAGCCATTTAGGCAATTAAAACATGCCTAAAGGCAGCATCTGCGGTGCAGCGCTGCAGCAATCTGCGGCGTGCCGCCAGTAAATATCAGGTATTAGCCCTACTGCCTTGCAACATGTATAGTATCGTCAAGCCGGTGCGTGTTCACATCCCTTCTATGCCATGCAGCCCCGCATACGAAATGGTTTGCAGCCATTTAGGCGAATGGTTGCAGCAATCTGCGGCGTGCCGCCAGCAAATATAAGGTATTAGCCCTACTGCCTTGCAACATGTATAGTATCGTCAAGCCGGTGCGTGTTCACATACCTTCTATGCCATGCAGCCCCGCATACTAATAAATGGTTTGCAGCCATCTATGCAATTAAAGCATGCTTAAAGGCAGCATTTGCGGTGCAGCGCTGCAGCAATCTGCGGCGTGCCGCCAACAAATATAAGGTATTAGCCCTACTGCTTTGCAACATGTATAGTATCGTCAAGTAGGTGCGTGTTCACATCCCTTCTATGCCATGCAGCCCCGCATACTAATAAATGGTTTGCAGCCATCTATGCAATTAAAGCATGCTTAAAGGCAGCATCTGCGGTGCAGCGCTGCAGCAATCTGCGGCGTGCCGCCAGTAAATATAAGGTATTAGCCCTACTGCTTTGCAACATGTATAGTATCGTCAAGTAGGTGCGTGTTCACATCCCTTTCATGCCATGCAGCCCCGCATACTAATAAATGGTTTGCAGCCATTTAGGCAATTAAAACATGCTTAAAGGCAGCATCTGCGGTGCAGCGCTGCAGCAATCTGCGGCGTGCCGCCAGTAAATATCAGGTATTAGCCCTACTGCCTTGCAAACTGCACAGTATCGTCAAGCCGGTGCGTGTTCACATCCCTTCTATGCCATGCAGCCCCGCATACGAAATGGTTTGCAGCCATTTAGGCGAATGGTTGCAGCAATCTGCGGCGTGCCGCCAGCAAATATAAGGTATTAGCCCTACTGCCTTGCAACATGTATAGTATCGTCAAGCCGGTGCGTGTTCACATCCCTTCTATGCCATGCAGCCCCGCATACTAATAAATGGTTTGCAGCCATCTATGCAATTAAAGCATGCTTAAAGGCAGCATTTGCGGTGCAGCGCTGCAGCAATCTGCGGCGTGCCGCCAACAAATATAAGGTATTAGCCCTACTGCCTTGCAATATGTATAGTATTGTCAAGCCGGTGCGTGTTCACATCCCTTCTATCCCATGCAGCCCCGCATACTAATAAATGGTTTGCAGCCATCTATGCAATTAAATCATGCTTAAAGGCAGCATTTGCGGTGCAGCGTTGCAGCAATCTGCGGCGTGCCGCCAACAAATATAAGGTATTAGCCCTACTGCTTTGCAACATGTATAGTATCGTCAAGTAGGTGCGTGTTCACATCCCTTTCATGCCATGCAGCCCCGCATACTAATAAATGGTTTGCAGCCATTTAGGCAATTAAAACATGCCTAAAGGCAGCATCTGCGGTGCAGCGCTGCAGCAATCTGCGGCGTGCCGCCAGTAAATATCAGGTATTAGCCCTACTGCCTTGCAAACTGCACAGTATCGTCAAGCCGGTGCGTGTTCACATCCCTTCTATGCCATGCAGCCCCGCATACGAAATGGTTTGCAGCCATTTAGGCGAATGGTTGCAGCAATCTGCGGCGTGCCGCCAGCAAATATAAGGTATTAGCCCTACTGCCTTGCAACATGTATAGTATCGTCAAGCCGGTGCGTGTTCACATCCCTTCTATGCCATGCAGCCCCGCATACTAATAAATGGTTTGCAGCCATCTATGCAATTAAAGCATGCTTAAAGGCAGCATCTGCGGTGCAGCGCTGCAGCAATCTGCGGCGTGCCGCCAACAAATATAAGGTATTAGCCCTACTGCTTTGCAACATGTATAGTATCGTCAAGTAGGTGCGTGTTCACATCCCTTTCATGCCATGCAGCCCCGCATACTAATAAATGGTTTGCAGCCATTTAGGCAATTAAAACATGCCTAAAGGCAGCATCTGCGGTGCAGCGCTGCAGCAATCTGCGGCGTGCCGCCAGTAAATATCAGGTATTAGCCCTACTGCCTTGCAACATGTATAGTATCGTCAAGCCGGTGCGTGTTCACATCCCTTCTATGCCATGCAGCCCCGCATACGAAATGGTTTGCAGCCATTTAGGCGAATGGTTGCAGCAATCTGCGGCGTGCCGCCAGCAAATATAAGGTATTAGCCCTACTGCCTTGCAACATGTATAGTATCGTCAAGCCGGTGCGTGTTCACATACCTTCTATGCCATGCAGCCCCGCATACTAATAAATGGTTTGCAGCCATCTATGCAATTAAAGCATGCTTAAAGGCAGCATTTGCGGTGCAGCGCTGCAGCAATCTGCGGCGTGCCGCCAACAAATATAAGGTATTAGCCCTACTGCCTTGCAATATGTATAGTATTGTCAAGTAGGTGCGTGTTCACATCCCTTCTATGCCATGCAGCCCCGCATACTAATAAATGGTTTGCAGCCATCTATGCAATTAAAGCATGCTTAAAGGCAGCATCTGCGGTGCAGCGCTGCAGCAATCTGCGGCGTGCCGCCAACAAATATAAGGTATTAGCCCTACTGCTTTGCAACATGTATAGTATCGTCAAGTAGGTGCGTGTTCACATCCCTTTCATGCCATGCAGCCCCGCATACTAATAAATGGTTTGCAGCCATTTAGGCAATTAAAACATGCCTAAAGGCAGCATCTGCGGTGCACCGCTGCAGCAATCTGCGGCGTGCCGCCAGTAAATATCAGGTATTAGCCCTACTGCCTTGCAAACTGCACAGTATCGTCAAGCCGGTGCGTGTTCACATCCCTTCTATGCCATGCAGCCCCGCATACGAAATGGTTTGCAGCCATTTAGGCGAATGGTTGCAGCAATCTGCGGCGTGCCGCCAGCAAATATAAGGTATTAGCCCTACTGCCTTGCAACATGTATAGTATCGTCAAGCCGGTGCGTGTTCACATCCCTTCTATGCCATGCAGCCCCGCATACTAATAAATGGTTTGCAGCCATCTATGCAATTAAAGCATGCTTAAAGGCAGCATCTGCGGTGCAGCGCTGCAGCAATCTGCGGCGTGCCGCCAACAAATATAAGGTATTAGCCCTACTGCTTTGCAACATGTATAGTATCGTCAAGTAGGTGCGTGTTCACATCCCTTTCATGCCATGCAGCCCCGCATACTAATAAATGGTTTGCAGCCATTTAGGCAATTAAAACATGCTTAAAGGCAGCATCTGCGGTGCAGCGGTGCAGCAATCTGCGGCGTGCCGCCAGCAAATATCAAGTATTAGCCCTACTGCCTTGCAATCCGTATAGTATCGTCAAGCCGGTGCGTGTTCACATCCCTTCTATGCCATGCAACCCCGCATACTAAATGGTTTGCAGCCATCTAGGCAATTAAAGCATGCTTAAAGGCAGCATCTGCGGTGCAGCGCTGCAGCAATCTGCGGCGTGCCGCCAGCAAATATCAGGTATTAGCGGTACTGCCTTGCAATCCGTATAGTATCGTCAAGCCGGTGCGTGTTCACATCCCTTCTATGCCATGCAACCCCGCATACTATAAATGGTTTGCAGCCATCTAGGCAATTAAAGCATGCCTAAAGGCAGCATCTGCGGTGCAGCGCTGCAGCAATCTGCGGCGTGCCGCCAGCAAATATCAGGTATTAGCCGTACTGCCTTGCAATCCGTATAGTATCGTCAAGCCGGTGCGTGTTCACATCCCTTCTATGCCATGCAGCCCCGCATACTAAAATGGTTTGCAGCCATCTAGGCAATTAAAGCATGCCTAAAGGCAGCATCTGCGGTGCAGCGCTGCAGCAATCTGCGGCGTGCCGCCAGCAAATATCATGTATTAGCGGTACTGCCTTGCAATCCGTATAGTATCGTCAAGCCGGTGCGTGTTCACATCCCTTCTATGCCATGCAACCCCGCATACTAAATGGTTTGCAGCCATCTAGGCAATTAAAGCATGCCTAAAGGCAGCATCTGCGGTGCAGCGCTGCAGCAATCTGCGGCGTGCCGCCAGCAAATATCATGTATTAGCGGTACTGCCTTGCAATCCGTATAGTATCGTCAAGCCGGTGCGTGTTCACATCCCTTCTATGCCATGCAGCCCCGCATACTAAATGGTTTGCAGCCATCTATGCAATTAAAGCATGCCTAAAGGCAGCATATGCGGTGCAGCGCTGCAGCAATCTGCGGCGTGCCGCCAGCAAATATCATGTATTAGCGGTACTGCCTTGCAGTTTGTATAGTATCGTCAAGCCGGTGCGTGTTCACATCCCTTCTATGCCATGCAGCCCCGCATACTAAATGGTTTGCAGCCATCTATGCAATTAAAGCATGCCTAAAGGCAGCATCTGCGGTGCAGCGCTGCAGCAATCTGCGGCGTGCCGCCAGCAAATATCATGTATTAGCGGTACTGCCTTGCAATCCGTATAGTATCGTCAAGCCGGTGCGTGTTCACATCCCTTCTATGCCATGCAGCCCCGCATACTAAATGGTTTGCAGCCATCTATGCAATTAAAGCATGCCTAAAGGCAGCATCTGCGGTGCAGCGCTGCAGCAATCTGCGGCGTGCCGCCAGCAAATATCATGTATTAGCGGTACTGCCTTGCAATCCGTATAGTATCGTCAAGCCGGTGCGTGTTCACATCCCTTCTATGCCATGCAAGCCCGCATACTAAATGGTTTGCAGCCATCTAGGCAATTAAAGCATGCCTAAAGGCAGCATCTGCGGTGCAGCGCTGCAGCAATCTGCGGCGTGCCGCCAGCAAATATCATGTATTAGCGGTACTGCCTTGCAATCCGTATAGTATCGTCAAGCCGGTGCGTGTTCACATCCCTTCTATGCCATGCAACCCCGCATACTAAATGGTTTGCAGCCATCTATGCCATTGAAGCATGCCTAAAGGCAGCATCTGCGGTGCAGCGCTGCAGCAATCTGCGGCGTGCCGCCAGCAAATATCATGTATTAGCGGTACTGCCTTGCAATCCGTATAGTATCGTCAAGCCGGTGCGTGTTCACATCCCTTCTATGCCATGCAGCCCCGCATACTAAATGGTTTGCAGCCATCTATGCAATTAAAGCATGCCTAAAGGCAGCATATGCGGTGCAGCGCTGCAGCAATCTGCGGCGTGCCGCCAGCAAATATCATGTATTAGCGGTACTGCCTTGCAATCCGTATAGTATCGTCAAGCCGGTGCGTGTTCACATCCCTTCTATGCCATGCAGCCCCGCATACTAAATGGTTTGCAGCCATCTATGCAATTAAAGCATGCCTAAAGGCAGCATATGCGGTGCAGCGCTGCAGCAATCTGCGGCGTGCCGCCAGCAAATATCATGTATTAGCGGTACTGCCTTGCAATCCGTATAGTATCGTCAAGCCGGTGCGTGTTCACATCCCTTCTATGCCATGCAGCCCCGCATACTCAATGGTTTGCAGCCATCTATGCAATTAAAGCATGCCTAAAGGCAGCATATGCGGTGCAGCGCTGCAGCAATCTGCGGCGTGCCGCCAGCAAATATCATGTATTAGCGGTACTGCCTTGCAATCCGTATAGTATCGTCAAGCCGGTGCGTGTTCACATCCCTTCTATGCCATGCAACCCCGCATACTAAATGGTTTGCAGCCATCTAGGCAATTGAAGCATGCCTAAAGGCAGCATATGCGGTGCAGCGCTGCAGCAATCTGCGGCGTGCCGCCAGCAAATATCATGTATTAGCGGTACTGCCTTGCAATCCGTATAGTATCGTCAAGCCGGTGCGTGTTCACATCCCTTCTATGCCATGCAACCCCGCATACTAAATGGTTTGCAGCCATCTATGCAATTAAAGCATGCCTAAAGGCAGCATATGCGGTGCAGCGCTGCAGCAATCTGCGGCGTGCCGCCAGCAAATATCATGTATTAGCGGTACTGCCTTGCAATCCGTATAGTATCGTCAAGCCGGTGCGTGTTCACATCCCTTCTATGCCATGCAGCCCCGCATACTCAATGGTTTGCAGCCATCTATGCAATTAAAGCATGCCTAAAGGCAGCATATGCGGTGCAGCGCTGCAGCAATCTGCGGCGTGCCGCCAGCAAATATCATGTATTAGCGGTACTGCCTTGCAATCCGTATCGTATCGTCAAGCCGGTGCGTGTTCACATCCCTTCTATGCCATGCAGCCCCGCATACTAAATGGTTTGCAGCCATCTATGCAATTAAAGCATGCCTAAAGGCAGCATATGCGGTGCAGCGCTGCAGCAATCTGCGGCGTGCCGCCAGCAAATATCATGTATTAGCGGTACTGCCTTGCAATCCGTATAGTATCGTCAAGCCGGTGCGTGTTCACATCCCTTCTATGCCATGCAGCCCCGCATACTCAATGGTTTGCAGCCATCTATGCAATTAAAGCATGCCTAAAGGCAGCATATGCGGTGCAGCGCTGCAGCAATCTGCGGCGTGCCGCCAGCAAATATCATGTATTAGCGGTACTGCCTTGCAATCCGTATAGTATCGTCAAGCCGGTGCGTGTTCACATCCCTTCTATGCCATGCAGCCCCGCATACTCAATGGTTTGCAGCCATCTATGCAATTGAAGCATGCCTAAAGGCAGCATATGCGGTGCAGCGCTGCAGCAATCTGCGGCGTGCCGCCAGCAAATATCATGTATTAGCGGTACTGCCTTGCAATCCGTATCGTATCGTCAAGCCGGTGCGTGTTCACATCCCTTCTATGCCATGCAACCCCGCATACTCAATGGTTTGCAGCCATCTAGGCCATTGAAGCATGCCTAAAGGCAGCATATGCGGTGCAGCGCTGCAGCAATCTGCGGCGTGCCGCCAGCAAATATCATGTATTAGCGGTACTGCCTTGCAATCCGTATAGTATCGTCAAGCCGGTGCGTGTTCACATCCCTTCTATGCCATGCAGCCCCGCATACTCAATGGTTTGCAGCCATCTATGCAATTCAAGCATGCCTACAGGCAGCATATGCGGTGAAGCGCTGCAGCAATCTGCGGCGTGCCGCCAGCAAATATCATGTATTAGCGGTACTGCCTTGCAGTTTGTATAGTATCGTCAAGCCGGTGCGTGTTCACATCCCTTCTATGCCATGCAACTCCGCATACTAAATGGTTTGCAGCCATCTAGGCCATTGAAGCATGCCTAAAGGACGGAGCATCTGCGGTGCAGCGCTGCAGCAATCTGCGGCGTGCCGCCAGCAAATATCATGTATTCGCGGTACTGCCTTGCAATCCGTATCGTATCGTCAAGCCGGTGCGTGTTCACATCCCTTCTATGCCATGCAACCCCGCATACTAAATGGTTTGCAGCCATCTATGCAATTAAAGCATGCCTAAAGGCAGCATATGCGGTGCAGCGCTGCAGCAATCTGCGGCGTGCCGCCAGCAAATATCATGTATTAGCGGTACTGCCTTGCAATCCGTATCGTATCGTCAAGCCGGTGCGTGTTCACATCCCTTCTATGCCATGCAGCCCCGCATACTCAATGGTTTGCAGCCATCTATGCAATTAAAGCATGCCTAAAGGCAGCATATGCGGTGCAGCGCTGCAGCAATCTGCGGCGTGCCGCCAGCAAATATCATGTATTAGCGGTACTGCCTTGCAATCCGTATAGTATCGTCAAGCCGGTGCGTGTTCACATCCCTTCTATGCCATGCAGCCCCGCATACTCAATGGTTTGCAGCCATCTATGCAATTGAAGCATGCCTAAAGGCAGCATATGCGGTGCAGCGCTGCAGCAATCTGCGGCGTGCCGCCAGCAAATATCATGTATTAGCGGTACTGCCTTGCAATCCGTATAGTATCGTCAAGCCGGTGCGTGTTCACATCCCTTCTATGCCATGCAACCCCGCATACTAAATGGTTTGCAGCCATCTATGCAATTGAAGCATGCCTAAAGGCAGCATATGCGATGCAGCGCTGCAGCAATCTGCGGCGTGCCGCCAGCAAATATCATGTATTAGCGGTACTGCCTTGCAATCCGTATCGTATCGTCAAGCCGGTGCGTGTTCACATCCCTTCTATGCCATGCAGCCCCGCATACTAAATGGTTTGCAGCCATCTATGCAATTAAAGCATGCCTAAAGGCAGCATATGCGGTGCAGCGCTGCAGCAATCTGCGGCGTGCCGCCAGCAAATATCATGTATTCGCGGTACTGCCTTGCGATCCGTATCGTATCGTCAAGCCGGTGCGTGTTCACATCCCTTCTATGCCATGTAACCCCGCATACTCAATGGTTTGCAGCCATCTAGGCCATTGAAGCATGCCTAAAGGCAGCATATGCGATGCAGCGCTGCAGCAAATGCGGCGTGCCGCCAGCAATCATCATGTATTAGCGGTACTGCCTTGCAATCCGTATAGTATCGTCAAGCCGGTGCGTGTTCACATCCCTTCTATGCCATGCAGCCCCGCATACTCAATGGTTTGCAGCCATCTATGCAATTCAAGCATGCCTACAGGCAGCATATGCGGTGAAGCGCTGCAGCAATCTGCGGCGTGCCGCCAGCAAATATCATGTATTAGCGGTACTGCCTTGCAGTTTGTATAGTATCGTCAAGCCGGTGCGTGTTCACATCCCTTCTATGCCATGCAACTCCGCATACTAAATGGTTTGCAGCCATCTAGGCCATTGAAGCATGCCTAAAGGGACGGAGCATCTGCGGTGCAGCGCTGCAGCAATCTGCGGCGTGCCGCCAGCAAATATCATGTATTCGCGGTACTGCCTTGCAATCCGTATCGTATCGTCAAGCCGGTGCGTGTTCACATCCCTTCTATGCCATGCAGCCCCGCATACTCAATGGTTTGCAGCCATCTAGGCCATTGAAGCATGCCTAAAGGCAGCATATGCGATGCAGCGCTGCAGCAATCTGCGGCGTGCCGCCAGCAATCATCATGTATTAGCGGTACTGCCTTGCAATCCGTATAGTATCGTCAAGCCGGTGCGTGTTCACATCCCTTCTATGCCATGCAGCCCCGCATACTCAATGGTTTGCAGCCATCTATGCAATTCAAGCATGCCTACAGGCAGCATATGCGGTGAAGCGCTGCAGCAATCTGCGGCGTGCCGCCAGCAAATATCATGTATTAGCGGTACTGCCTTGCAGTTTGTATAGTATCGTCAAGCCGGTGCGTGTTCACATCCCTTCTATGCCATGCAACTCCGCATACTAAATGGTTTGCAGCCATCTAGGCCATTGAAGCATGCCTAAAGGCAGCATCTGCGGTGCAGCGCTGCAGCAATCTGCGGCGTGCCGCCAGCAAATATCATGTATTAGCGGTACTGCCTTGCAATCCGTATCGTATCGTCAAGCCGGTGCGTGTTCACATCCCTTCTATGCCATGCAACTCCGCATACTAAATGGTTTGCAGCCATCTAGGCCATTAAAGCATGCCTAAAGGCAGCATATGCGGTGCAGCGCTGCAGCAATCTGCGGCGTGCCGCCAGCAAATATCATGTATTAGCGGTACTGCCTTGCAATCCGTATAGTATCGTCAAGCCGGTGCGTGTTCACATCCCTTCTATGCCATGCAGCCCCGCATACTCAATGGTTTGCAGCCATCTATGCAATTAAGCATGCCTAAAGGCAGCATATGCGGTGCAGCGCTGCAGCAATCTGCGGCGTGCCGCCAGCAAATATCATGTATTAGCGGTACTGCCTTGCAATCCGTATAGTATCGTCAAGCCGGTGCGTGTTCACATCCCTTCTATGCCATGCAACCCCGCATACTAAATGGTTTGCAGCCATCTAGGCCATTGAAGCATGCCTAAAGGCAGCATATGCGGTGCAGCGCTGCAGCAATCTGCGGCGTGCCGCCAGCAAATATCATGTATTAGCGGTACTGCCTTGCAATCCGTATAGTATCGTCAAGCCGGTGCGTGTTCACATCCCTTCTATGCCATGCAGCCCCGCATACTAAATGGTTTGCAGCCATCTATGCAATTAAAGCATGCCTAAAGGCAGCATATGCGGTGCAGCGCTGCAGCAATCTGCGGCGTGCCGCCAGCAAATATCATGTATTAGCGGTACTGCCTTGCAGTTTGTATAGTATCGTCAAGCCGGTGCGTGTTCACATCCCTTCTATGCCATGCAGCCCCGCATACTCAATGGTTTGCAGCCATCTATGCAATTCAAGCATGCCTAAAGGCAGCATATGCGGTGCAGCGCTGCAGCAATCTGCGGCGTGCCGCCAGCAAATATCATGTATTAGCGGTACTGCCTTGCAATCCGTATAGTATCGTCAAGCCGGTGCGTGTTCACATCCCTTCTATGCCATGCAGCCCCGCATACTCAATGGTTTGCAGCCATCTATGCAATTAAGCATGCCTAAAGGCAGCATATGCGGTGCAGCGCTGCAGCAATCTGCGGCGTGCCGCCAGCAAATATCATGTATTAGCGGTACTGCCTTGCAATCCGTATAGTATCGTCAAGCCGGTGCGTGTTCACATCCCTTCTATGCCATGCAGCCCCGCATACTAAATGGTTTGCAGCCATCTATGCAATTAAAGCATGCCTAAAGGCAGCATATGCGGTGCAGCGCTGCAGCAATCTGCGGCGTGCCGCCAGCAAATATCATGTATTAGCGGTACTGCCTTGCAATCCGTATCGTATCGTCAAGCCGGTGCGTGTTCACATCCCTTCTATGCCATGCAACTCCCGCATACTCAATGGTTTGCAGCCATCTAGGCAATTGAAGCATGCCTAAAGGCAGCATATGCGGTGCAGCGCTGCAGCAATCTGCGGCGTGCCGCCAGCAAATATCATGTATTAGCGGTACTGCCTTGCAATCCGTATCGTATCGTCAAGCCGGTGCGTGTTCACATCCCTTCTATGCCATGCAGCCCCGCATACTCAATGGTTTGCAGCCATCTATGCAATTAAAGCATGCCTAAAGGCAGCATATGCGGTGCAGCGCTGCAGCAATCTGCGGCGTGCCGCCAGCAAATATCATGTATTAGCGGTACTGCCTTGCAGATCCGTATCGTATCGTCAAGCCGGTGCGTGTTCACATCCCTTCTATGCCATGCACCCCGCATACTCAATGGTTTGCAGCCATCTATGCAATTGAAGCATGCCTAAAGGCAGCATATGCGGTGCAGCGCTGCAGCAATCTGCGGCGTGCCGCCAGCAAATATCATGTATTAGCGGTACTGCCTTGCAATCCGTATCGTATCGTCAAGCCGGTGCGTGTTCACATCCCTTCTATGCCATGCAGCCCCGCATACTCAATGGTTTGCAGCCATCTATGCAATTAAAGCATGCCTAAGGCAGCATATGCGGTGCAGCGCTGCAGCAATCTGCGGCGTGCCGCCAGCAAATATCATGTATTAGCGGTACTGCCTTGCAATCCGTATAGTATCGTCAAGCCGGTGCGTGTTCACATCCCTTCTATGCCATGCAGCCCCGCATACTAAATGGTTTGCAGCCATCTATGCAATTAAAGCATGCCTAAAGGCAGCATATGCGGTGCAGCGCTGCAGCAATCTGCGGCGTGCCGCCAGCAAATATCATGTATTAGCGGTACTGCCTTGCAGTTTGTATAGTATCGTCAAGCCGGTGCGTGTTCACATCCCTTCTATGCCATGCAGCCCCGCATACTCAATGGTTTGCAGCCATCTAGGCAATTAAAGCATGCCTAAAGGCAGCATATGCGGTGCAGCGCTGCAGCAATCTGCGGCGTGCCGCCAGCAAATATCATGTATTAGCGGTACTGCCTTGCAATCCGTATAGTATCGTCAAGCCGGTGCGTGTTCACATCCCTTCTATGCCATGCAACCCCGCATACTAAATGGTTTGCAGCCATCCAGGCAATTAAAGCATGCCTAAAGGCAGCATCTGCGGTGCAGCGCTGCAGCAATCTGCGGCGTGCCGCCAGCAAATATCAAGTATTAGCCCTACTGCCTTGCAGTCCGTATAGTATCGTCAAGCCGGTGCGTGTTCATATCCCTTCTATGCCATGCAGCCCCGCATACTATAAATGGTTTGCAGCCATCCAGGCAATTAGAGCATGCCTTAAGGCAGCATATGCGGTGCAGCGCTGCAGCAATCTGCGGCGTGCCGCCAGCAAATATCAAGTATTAGCCGTACTGCCTTGCAGTCCGTATAGTATCGTCAAGCCGGTGCGTGTTCATATCCCTTCTATGCCATGCAGCCCCGCATACTGATAAATGGTTTGCAGCCATCTAGGCAATTAAGCATGCCTAAGGCAGCATCTGCGGTGCAGCGCTGCAGCAATCTGCGGCGTGCCGCCAGCAAATATCAAGTATTAGCCCTACTGCCTTGCAGTCCGTATAGTATCGTCAAGCCGGTGCGTGTTCATATCCCTTCTATGCCATGCAGCCCCGCATACTGATAAATGGTTTGCAGCCATCCAGGCAATTAGAGCATGCCTAAAGGCAGCATCTGCGGTGCAGCGCTGCAGCAATCTGCGGCGTGCCGCCAGCAAATATCAAGTATTAGCCCTACTGCCTTGCAGTCCGTATAGCATCGTCAAGCCGGTGCGTGTTCATATCCCTTCTATGCCATGCAGCCCCGCATACTGATAAATGGTTTGCAGCCATCCAGGCAATTAGAGCATGCCTAAAGGCAGCATCTGCGGTGCAGCGCTGCAGCAATCTGCGGCGTGCCGCCAGCAAATATCAAGTATTAGCCCTACTGCCTTGCAGTCCGTATAGCATCGTCAAGCCGGTGCGTGTTCATATCCCTTCTATGCCATGCAGCCCCGCATACTGATAAATGGTTTGCAGCCATCCAGGCAATTAAAGCATGCCTTAAGGCAGCATCTGCGGTGCAGCGCTGCAGCAATCTGCGGCGTGCCGCCAGCAAATATCAAGTATTAGCCCTACTGCCTTGCAGTCCGTATAGCATCGTCAAGCCGGTGCGTGTTCATATCCCTTCTATGCCATGCAGCCCCGCATACTGATAAATGGTTTGCAGCCATCCAGGCAATTAAAGCATGCCTTAAGGCAGCATCTGCGGTGCAGCGCTGCAGCAATCTGCGGCGTGCCGCCAGCAAATATCAAGTATTAGCCCTACTGCCTTGCAGTCCGTATAGCATCGTCAAGCCGGTGCGTGTTCATATCCCTTCTATGCCATGCAGCCCCGCATACTGATAAATGGTTTGCAGCCATCCAGGCAATTAAAGCATGCCTTAAGGCAGCATCTGCGGTGCAGCGCTGCAGCAATCTGCGGCGTGCCGCCAGCAAATATCAAGTATTAGCCCTACTGCCTTGCAGTCCGTATAGCATCGTCAAGCAGGTGCGTGTTCATATCCCTTCTATGCCATGCAGCCCCGCATACTGATAAATGGTTTGCAGCCATCCAGGCAATTAAAGCATGCCTTAAGGCAGCATCTGCGGTGCAGCGCTGCAGCAATCTGCGGCGTGCCGCCAGCAAATATCAAGTATTAGCCCTACTGCCTTGCAGTCCGTATAGCATCGTCAAGCCGGTGCGTGTTCATATCCCTTCTATGCCATGCAGCCCCGCATACTGATAAATGGTTTGCAGCCATCCAGGCAATTAAAGCATGCCTTAAGGCAGCATCTGCGGTGCAGCGCTGCAGCAATCTGCGGCGTGCCGCCAGCAAATATCAAGTATTAGCCCTACTGCCTTGCAGTCCGTATAGCATCGTCAAGCCGGTGCGTGTTCATATCCCTTCTATGCCATGCAGCCCCGCATACTGATAAATGGTTTGCAGCCATCCAGGCAATTAAAGCATGCCTTAAGGCAGCATCTGCGGTGCAGCGCTGCAGCAATCTGCGGCGTGCCGCCAGCAAATATCAAGTATTAGCCCTACTGCCTTGCAGTCCGTATAGTATTGTCAAGCAGGTGCGTGTTCATATCCCTTCTATGCCATGCAGCCCCGCATACTGATAAATGGTTTGCAGCCATCCAGGCAATTAAAGCATGCCTTAAGGCAGCATCTGCGGTGCAGCGCTGCAGCAATCTGCGGCGTGCCGCCAGCAAATATCAAGTATTAGCCCTACTGCCTTGCAGTCCGTATAGCATCGTCAAGCCGGTGCGTGTTCATATCCCTTCTATGCCATGCAGCCCCGCATACTGATAAATGGTTTGCAGCCATCCAGGCAATTAAAGCATGCCTTAAGGCAGCATCTGCGGTGCAGCGCTGCAGCAATCTGCGGCGTGCCGCCAGCAAATATCAAGTATTAGCCCTACTGCCTTGCAGTCCGTATAGCATCGTCAAGCCGGTGCGTGTTCATATCCCTTCTATGCCATGCAGCCCCGCATACTGATAAATGGTTTGCAGCCATCCAGGCAATTAAAGCATGCCTTAAGGCAGCATCTGCGGTGCAGCGCTGCAGCAATCTGCGGCGTGCCGCCAGCAAATATCAAGTATTAGCCCTACTGCCTTGCAGTCCGTATAGCATCGTCAAGCCGGTGCGTGTTCATATCCCTTCTATGCCATGCAGCCCCGCATACTGATAAATGGTTTGCAGCCATCCAGGCAATTAAAGCATGCCTTAAGGCAGCATCTGCGGTGCAGCGCTGCAGCAATCTGCGGCGTGCCGCCAGCAAATATCAAGTATTAGCCCTACTGCCTTGCAGTCCGTATAGCATCGTCAAGCCGGTGCGTGTTCATATCCCTTCTATGCCATGCAGCCCCGCATACTGATAAATGGTTTGCAGCCATCCAGGCAATTAAAGCATGCCTTAAGGCAGCATCTGCGGTGCAGCGCTGCAGCAATCTGCGGCGTGCCGCCAGCAAATATCAAGTATTAGCCCTACTGCCTTGCAGTCCGTATAGCATCGTCAAGCAGGTGCGTGTTCATATCCCTTCTATGCCATGCAGCCCCGCATACTGATAAATGGTTTGCAGCCATCCAGGCAATTAAAGCATGCCTTAAGGCAGCATCTGCGGTGCAGCGCTGCAGCAATCTGCGGCGTGCCGCCAGCAAATATCAAGTATTAGCCCTACTGCCTTGCAGTCCGTATAGCATCGTCAAGCCGGTGCGTGTTCATATCCCTTCTATGCCATGCAGCCCCGCATACTGATAAATGGTTTGCAGCCATCCAGGCAATTAAAGCATGCCTTAAGGCAGCATCTGCGGTGCAGCGCTGCAGCAATCTGCGGCGTGCCGCCAGCAAATATCAAGTATTAGCCCTACTGCCTTGCAGTCCGTATAGCATCGTCAAGCCGGTGCGTGTTCATATCCCTTCTATGCCATGCAGCCCCGCATACTGATAAATGGTTTGCAGCCATCCAGGCAATTAAAGCATGCCTTAAGGCAGCATCTGCGGTGCAGCGCTGCAGCAATCTGCGGCGTGCCGCCAGCAAATATCAAGTATTAGCCCTACTGCCTTGCAGTCCGTATAGCATCGTCAAGCCGGTGCGTGTTCATATCCCTTCTATGCCATGCAGCCCCGCATACTGATAAATGGTTTGCAGCCATCCAGGCAATTAAAGCATGCCTTAAGGCAGCATCTGCGGTGCAGCGCTGCAGCAATCTGCGGCGTGCCGCCAGCAAATATCAAGTATTAGCCCTACTGCCTTGCAGTCCGTATAGCATCGTCAAGCCGGTGCGTGTTCATATCCCTTCTATGCCATGCAGCCCCGCATACTGATAAATGGTTTGCAGCCATCCAGGCAATTAAAGCATGCCTTAAGGCAGCATCTGCGGTGCAGCGCTGCAGCAATCTGCGGCGTGCCGCCAGCAAATATCAAGTATTAGCCCTACTGCCTTGCAGTCCGTATAGCATCGTCAAGCAGGTGCGTGTTCATATCCCTTCTATGCCATGCAGCCCCGCATACTGATAAATGGTTTGCAGCCATCCAGGCAATTAAAGCATGCCTTAAGGCAGCATCTGCGGTGCAGCGCTGCAGCAATCTGCGGCGTGCCGCCAGCAAATATCAAGTATTAGCCCTACTGCCTTGCAGTCCGTATAGCATCGTCAAGCAGGTGCGTGTTCATATCCCTTCTATGCCATGCAGCCCCGCATACTGATAAATGGTTTGCAGCCATCCAGGCAATTAAAGCATGCCTTAAGGCAGCATCTGCGGTGCAGCGCTGCAGCAATCTGCGGCGTGCCGCCAGCAAATATCAAGTATTAGCCCTACTGCCTTGCAGTCCGTATAGTATCGTCAAGCCGGTGCGTGTTCATATCCCTTCTATGCCATGCAGCCCCGCATACTGATAAATGGTTTGCAGCCATCCAGGCAATTAAAGCATGCCTTAAGGCAGCATCTGCGGTGCAGCGCTGCAGCAATCTGCGGCGTGCCGCCAGCAAATATCAAGTATTAGCCCTACTGCCTTGCAGTCCGTATAGCATCGTCAAGCCGGTGCGTGTTCATATCCCTTCTATGCCATGCAGCCCCGCATACTGATAAATGGTTTGCAGCCATCCAGGCAATTAAAGCATGCCTTAAGGCAGCATCTGCGGTGCAGCGCTGCAGCAATCTGCGGCGTGCCGCCAGCAAATATCAAGTATTAGCCCTACTGCCTTGCAGTCCGTATAGCATCGTCAAGCAGGTGCGTGTTCATATCCCTTCTATGCCATGCAGCCCCGCATACTGATAAATGGTTTGCAGCCATCCAGGCAATTAAAGCATGCCTTAAGGCAGCATCTGCGGTGCAGCGCTGCAGCAATCTGCGGCGTGCCGCCAGCAAATATCAAGTATTAGCCCTACTGCCTTGCAGTCCGTATAGCATCGTCAAGCCGGTGCGTGTTCATATCCCTTCTATGCCATGCAGCCCCGCATACTGATAAATGGTTTGCAGCCATCCAGGCAATTAAAGCATGCCTTAAGGCAGCATCTGCGGTGCAGCGCTGCAGCAATCTGCGGCGTGCCGCCAGCAAATATCAAGTATTAGCCCTACTGCCTTGCAGTCCGTATAGCATCGTCAAGCAGGTGCGTGTTCATATCCCTTCTATGCCATGCAGCCCCGCATACTGATAAATGGTTTGCAGCCATCCAGGCAATTAAAGCATGCCTTAAGGCAGCATCTGCGGTGCAGCGCTGCAGCAATCTGCGGCGTGCCGCCAGCAAATATCAAGTATTAGCCCTACTGCCTTGCAGTCCGTATAGCATCGTCAAGCAGGTGCGTGTTCATATCCCTTCTATGCCATGCAGCCCCGCATACTGATAAATGGTTTGCAGCCATCCAGGCAATTAAAGCATGCCTTAAGGCAGCATCTGCGGTGCAGCGCTGCAGCAATCTGCGGCGTGCCGCCAGCAAATATCAAGTATTAGCCCTACTGCCTTGCAGTCCGTATAGCATCGTCAAGCAGGTGCGTGTTCATATCCCTTCTATGCCATGCAGCCCCGCATACTGATAAATGGTTTGCAGCCATCCAGGCAATTAAAGCATGCCTTAAGGCAGCATCTGCGGTGCAGCGCTGCAGCAATCTGCGGCGTGCCGCCAGCAAATATCAAGTATTAGCCCTACTGCCTTGCAGTCCGTATAGTATCGTCAAGCCGGTGCGTGTTCATATCCCTTCTATGCCATGCAGCCCCGCATACTGATAAATGGTTTGCAGCCATCCAGGCAATTAAAGCATGCCTTAAGGCAGCATCTGCGGTGCAGCGCTGCAGCAATCTGCGGCGTGCCGCCAGCAAATATCAAGTATTAGCCCTACTGCCTTGCAGTCCGTATAGTATCGTCAAGCCGGTGCGTGTTCATATCCCTTCTATGCCATGCAGCCCCGCATACTGATAAATGGTTTGCAGCCATCCAGGCAATTAAAGCATGCCTTAAGGCAGCATCTGCGGTGCAGCGCTGCAGCAATCTGCGGCGTGCCGCCAGCAAATATCAAGTATTAGCCCTACTGCCTTGCAGTCCGTATAGCATCGTCAAGCCGGTGCGTGTTCATATCCCTTCTATGCCATGCAGCCCCGCATACTGATAAATGGTTTGCAGCCATCCAGGCAATTAAAGCATGCCTTAAGGCAGCATCTGCGGTGCAGCGCTGCAGCAATCTGCGGCGTGCCGCCAGCAAATATCAAGTATTAGCCCTACTGCCTTGCAGTCCGTATAGTATCGTCAAGCCGGTGCGTGTTCATATCCCTTCTATGCCATGCAGCCCCGCATACTGATAAATGGTTTGCAGCCATCCAGGCAATTAAAGCATGCCTTAAGGCAGCATCTGCGGTGCAGCGCTGCAGCAATCTGCGGCGTGCCGCCAGCAAATATCAAGTATTAGCCCTACTGCCTTGCAGTCCGTATAGTATCGTCAAGCCGGTGCGTGTTCATATCCCTTCTATGCCATGCAGCCCCGCATACTGATAAATGGTTTGCAGCCATCCAGGCAATTAAAGCATGCCTTAAGGCAGCATCTGCGGTGCAGCGCTGCAGCAATCTGCGGCGTGCCGCCAGCAAATATCAAGTATTAGCCCTACTGCCTTGCAGTCCGTATAGTATCGTCAAGCCGGTGCGTGTTCACATCCCTTCTATGCCATGCAGCCCCGCATACTAAATGGTTTGCAGCCATCTAGGCAATTAAAGCATGCCTAAAGGCAGCATCTGCGGTGCAGCGCTGCAGCAATCTGCGGCGTGCCGCCAGCAAATATCATGTATTAGCCGGTACTGCCTTGCAGTCCGTATAGTATCGTCAAGCCGGTGCGTGTTCACATCCCTTCTATGCCATGCAGCCCCGCATACTAAATGGTTTGCAGCCATCTAGGCAATTAAAGCATGCCTAAAGGCAGCATCTGCGGTGCAGCGCTGCAGCAATCTGCGGCGTGCCGCCAGCAAATATCATGTATTAGCCGGTACTGCCTTGCAGATCCGTATCGTATCGTCAAGCCGGTGCGTGTTCACATCCCTTCTATGCCATGCAGCCCCGCATACTAAATGGTTTGCAGCCATCTATGCAATTAAAGCATGCCTAAAGGCAGCATATGCGATGCAGCGCTGCAGCAAATGCGGCGTGCCGCCAGCAAATATCATGTATTAGCGGTACTGCCTTGCAATCCGTATAGTATCGTCAAGCCGGTGCGTGTTCACATCCCTTCTATGCCATGCAGCCCCGCATACTCAATGGTTTGCAGCCATCTATGCAATTCAAGCATGCCTACAGGCAGCATATGCGGTGAAGCGCTGCAGCAATCTGCGGCGTGCCGCCAGCAATCATCATGTATTAGCGGTACTGCCTTGCAGTTTGTATAGTATCGTCAAGCCGGTGCGTGTTCACATCCCTTCTATGCCATGCAACTCCGCATATTAAATGGTCTGCAGCCATCTAGGCCATTGAAGCATGCCAAAAGGGAGCATATGCGATGCAGCGCTGCAGCAATCTGCGGCGTGCCGCCAGCAAATATCATGTATTAGCGGTACTGCCTTGCAATCCGTATCGTATCGTCAAGCCGGTGCGTGTTCACATCCCTTCTATGCCATGCAGCCCCGCATACTGATAATGGTTTGCAGCCATCCAGGCAATTAAAGCATGCCTTAAGGCAGCATCTGCGGTGCAGCGCTGCAGCAATCTGCGGCGTGCCGCCAGCAAATATCAAGTATTAGCCCTACTGCCTTGCAGTCCGTATAGCATCGTCAAGCCGGTGCGTGTTCATATCCCTTCTATGCCATGCAGCCCCGCATACTGATAAATGGTTTGCAGCCATCCAGGCAATTAAAGCATGCCTTAAGGCAGCATCTGCGGGTGCAGCGCTGCAGCAATCTGCGGCGTGCCGCCAGCAAATATCAAGTATTAGCCCTACTGCCTTGCAGTCCGTATAGTATCGTCAAGCCGGTGCGTGTTCATATCCCTTCTATGCCATGCAGCCCCGCATACTGATAAATGGTTTGCAGCCATCCAGGCAATTAAAGCATGCCTTAAGGCAGCATCTGCGGTGCAGCGCTGCAGCAATCTGCGGCGTGCCGCCAGCAAATATCAAGTATTAGCCCTACTGCCTTGCAACATGTATAGTATCGTCAAGCCGGTGCGTGTTCACATCCCTTCTATGCCATGCAGCCCCGCATACTAATAAATGGTTTGCAGCCATCTATGCAATTAAAGCATGCTTAAAGGCAGCATTTGCGGTGCAGCGCTGCAGCAATCTGCGGCGTGCCGCCAGCAAATATACGGTATTAGCCCTACTGCCTTGCAATCTGTATAGTATCGTCAAGCCGGTGCGTGTTCATATCCCTTCTATGCCATGCAGCCCCGCATACTAATAAATGGTTTGCAGCCATCTATGCAATTAAAGCATGCTTAAAGGCAGCATTTGCGGTGCAGCGTTGCAGCAATCTGCGGCGTGCCGCCAACAAATATAAGGTATTAGCCCTACTGCCTTGCAATCTGTATAGTATCGTCAAGTAGGTGCGTGTTCACATCCCTTCTATGCCACGCAGCCCCGCATACGAAATGGTTTGCAGCCATTTAGGCAATTAAAACATGCCTCAAGGCAGCATCTGCGGTGCACCGCTGCAGCAATCTGCGGCGTGCAACCAACAAATATAAGGTATTAGCCCTACTGCCTTGGAAACTGCACAGTATCGTCAAGCCGGTGCGTGTTCACATCCCTGTCATGCCATGCAGCCCCGCATACGAAATGGTTTGCAGCCATTTAGGCGAATGGTTGCGGCAATCTGCGGCGTGCCGCCAGCAAATATAAGGTATTAGCCCTACTGCCTTGCAACATGTATAGTATCGTCAAGTAGGTGCGTGTTCACATCCCTTCTATACCATGCAGCCCCGCATACTAATAAATGGTTTGCAGCCATCTATGCAATTAAAGCATGCTTAAAGGCAGCATCTGCGGTGCAGCGCTGCAGCAATCTGCGGCGTGCCGCCAACAAATATACGGTATTAGCCCTACTGCCTTGCAACATGTATAGTATCGTCAAGCCGGTGCGTGTTCACATCCCTTTCATGCCATGCAGCCCCGCATACGAAATGGTTTGCAGCCATTTAGGCGAATGGTTGCAGCAATCTGCGGCGTGCCGCCAGCAAATATAAGGTATTAGCCCTACTGCCTTGCAACATGTATAGTATCGTCAAGCCGGTGCGTGTTCACATCCCTTCTATGCCATGCAGCCCCGCATACTAATAAATGGTTTGCAGCCATCTATGCAATTAAAGCATGCTTAAAGGCAGCATCTGCGGTGCAGCGCTGCAACAATCTGCGGCGTGCCGCCAACAAATATAAGGTATTAGCCCTACTGCCTTGCAACATGTATAGTATCGTCAAGTAGGTGCGTGTTCACATCCCTTTCATGCCATGCAGCCCCGCATACTAATAAATGGTTTGCAGCCATTTAGGCAATTAAAGCATGCCTAAAGGCAGCATCTGCGGTGCAGCGCTGCAGCAATCTGCGGCGTGCCGCCAGTAAATATCAGGTATTAGCCCTACTGCCTTGCAAACTGCACAGTATCGTCAAGCCGGTGCGTGTTCACATCCCTTCTATGCCATGCAGCCCCGCATACGAAATGGTTTGCAGCCATTTAGGCGAATGGTTGCAGCAATCTGCGGCGTGCCGCCAGCAAATATAAGGTATTAGCCCTACTGCCTTGCAACATGTATAGTATCGTCAAGCCGGTGCGTGTTCACATCCCTTCTATGCCATGCAGCCCCGCATACTAATAAATGGTTTGCAGCCATCTATGCAATTAAAGCATGCTTAAAGGCAGCATTTGCGGTGCAGCGCTGCAGCAATCTGCGGCGTGCCGCCAACAAATATAAGGTATTAGCCCTACTGCCTTGCAATATGTATAGTATTGTCAAGTAGGTGCGTGTTCACATCCCTTCTATGCCATGCAGCCCCGCATACTAATAAATGGTTTGCAGCCATTTAGGCAATTAAAACATGCCTAAAGGCAGCATCTGCGGTGCACCGATCGGTGCACCGATCATCTGCGGTGCACCGATTGCAGCATCTGCGGTGCAGCAATCTGCGGCGTGCCGCCAGTAAATATAAGGTATTAGCCCTACTGCCTTGCAAACTGCACAGTATCGTCAAGCCGGTGCGTGTTCACATCCCTTCTATGCCATGCAGCCCCGCATACGAAATGGTTTGCAGCCATTTAGGCGAATGGTTGCAGCAATCTGCGGCGTGCCGCCAGCAAATATAAGGTATTAGCCCTACTGCCTTGCAACATGTATAGTATCGTCAAGCCGGTGCGTGTTCACATCCCTTCTATGCCATGCAGCCCCGCATACTAATAAATGGTTTGCAGCCATCTATGCAATTAAAGCATGCTTAAAGGCAGCATCTGCGGTGCAGCGCTGCAGCAATCTGCGGCGTGCCGCCAACAAATATAAGGTATTAGCCCTACTGCTTTGCAACATGTATAGTATCGTCAAGTAGGTGCGTGTTCACATCCCTTCTATGCCACGCAGCCCCGCATACTAATAAATGGTTTGCAGCCATTTAGGCAATTAAAACATGCTTAAAGGCAGCATCTGCGGTGCAGCGCTGCAGCAATCTGCGGCGTGCCGCCAGTAAATATCAGGTATTAGCCCTACTGCCTTGCAAACTGCACAGTATCGTCAAGCCGGTGCGTGTTCACATCCCTTCTATGCCATGCAGCCCCGCATACGAAATGGTTTGCAGCCATTTAGGCGAATGGTTGCAGCAATCTGCGGCGTGCCGCCAGCAAATATAAGGTATTAGCCCTACTGCCTTGCAACATGTATAGTATCGTCAAGCCGGTGCGTGTTCACATCCCTTCTATGCCATGCAGCCCCGCATACTAATAAATGGTTTGCAGCCATCTATGCAATTAAAGCATGCTTAAAGGCAGCATTTGCGGTGCAGCGCTGCAGCAATCTGCGGCGTGCCGCCAACAAATATAAGGTATTAGCCCTACTGCCTTGCAATCTGTATAGTATCGTCAAGCCGGTGCGTGTTCATATCCCTTCTATGCCATGCAGCCCCGCATACTAATAAATGGTTTGCAGCCATCTATGCAATTAAAGCATGCTTAAAGGCAGCATCTGCGGTGCAGCGCTGCAGCAATCTGCGGCGTGCCGCCAACAAATATAAGGTATTAGCCCTACTGCCTTGCAATCTGTATAGTATCGTCAAGTAGGTGCGTGTTCACATCCCTTTCATGCCACGCAGCCCCGCATACGAAATGGTTTGCAGCCATTTAGGCAATTAAAACATGCCTCAAGGCAGCATCTGCGGTGCACCGCTGCAGCAATCTGCGGCGTGCAACCAACAAATATAAGGTATTAGCCCTACTGCCTTGCAAACTGCACAGTATCGTCAAGCCGGTGCGTGTTCACATCCCTTCTATGCCATGCAGCCCCGCATACGAAATGGTTTGCAGCCATTTAGGCGAATGGTTGCGGCAATCTGCGGCGTGCCGCCAGCAAATATAAGGTATTAGCCCTACTGCCTTGCAACATGTATAGTATCGTCAAGTAGGTGCGTGTTCACATCCCTTCTATACCATGCAGCCCCGCATACTAATAAATGGTTTGCAGCCATCTATGCAATTAAAGCATGCTTAAAGGCAGCATTTGCGGTGCAGCGCTGCAGCAATCTGCGGCGTGCCGCCAACAAATATAAGGTATTAGCCCTACTGCCTTGCAACATGTATAGTATCGTCAAGCCGGTGCGTGTTCACATCCCTTTCATGCCATGCAGCCCCGCATACGAAATGGTTTGCAGCCATTTAGGCAATTAAAGCATGCCTTAAGGCAGCATCCGCGGTGCAGCGCTGCAGCAATCTGCGGCGTGCGGCCAACAAATATAAGGTATTAGCCCTACTGCCTTGCAATCTGTATAGTATTGTAAAGCATATGGCCAATTAAATCCCTTTTTCGTCATAAAAATCCTCATACGGGAAGGTTCCCGAGCCAGCTCTTTACCCCCCACCGTCTTGGTCGACGACCGCTACTACCATGTCGTAGCGGCGCCGCGTCAGGCTGGCGGGTCCTCTAAGTCCGCATCTGAACCACCGCCACCAGGGTCCGGCGGAGATGGCTCCCAAAACGGCGATGCAGCAGGTCTCTTGATAGAGCTTCGAGCAGCTCCGCCCCTTCCCCGAGCATGCTTGGTCCCTCGGAGACTGCCAAGCCGCCGAGTGAGCCTCAGCCTTCGAGTGCGCCCATCTTCCCGTGGCGGTGCCGCATCTCCGCCTCCCCGACCGCATCTCCGCCTATGGAGGCAAGAGCAGCAGCTTGTCGCCCATTAAGCTGCGCAAGAAGCATTCCGAGAAGCGTGGGCCGACTCCTCCTCTTAGATGGCGATAGAGTTGGAGGACGACGACCCCTTCTAGGCGCCTAAGCCGAAACGCGAAGCCACGTCAAGCCGCCATGCGCCTTCGGGTGCCGCTGGTGGGAGTCGCATGGCCACATCTTCACGTGGCGGTGCCGCATCTCCGCCTCCTCGACCCGCATCTCCGCCTAAGGAGCCCTCATCTTGGGACGCGAAGCCCGCACCGCCGCCTGCGCCGACATCTCGCCCCAACGCCGCGTCGCTGTCAGCATGGTTCAGAGGTAGCATCTCGTTGCGACGAACACAATCTCTGAGGTCGGCGATAGACTCGTAGGCCCGGGGCGTCTTCTCTGCGCGAGTGAGGCTCGATTTCCAGGCTTTAAACGCCAGCCGCCACGCCCTCGCGTCCGCAATCTTCCAAGGTGAGGTGGATAGTACTTTACGCGACTGAGGGCGCGAAGAGGACACGCCGATGTGCCATTTTTAGTACTCTCGTATAGTATTGCATTGCACCTGAAATGTGACCGAAAAATGGGTACATATCCCAGCCTAAGCGATCACG
Organism: Tetraselmis striata; assembly: GCA_006384855.1. Taxonomy (NCBI): domain Eukaryota; kingdom Viridiplantae; phylum Chlorophyta; class Chlorodendrophyceae; order Chlorodendrales; family Chlorodendraceae; genus Tetraselmis; species Tetraselmis striata. The sequence continues at coordinate 14,676 of VCJN01001766.1, read as the reverse complement.
TGGGGGGCACATTTTCGAGTCCGTAAATGTGCCCAGTTTGACTCGATATTGCCCCCTGTACCAGCCGTCCTACCTGCCTGGCCGCCCTATTTTCCACTCGCACAAAGACGGGAGGGGCAAAACAATTCATCTCAACGAGGTCGAGGCCGAGAAGCGATTTGACGACATGGAGAGCCTCATTCTCTTTTTGGCGGCGAAGTTCGACTTCTGCGCCGACGACATTGAGGAGTGGGTGCACACCTTGCGGGAATTGCGGGAGAAGCGGTGGGAGGAGTCGCGTCATTTCGACAAGTTCTGGCATGAAGACGTTGAAAAGCTACAGTATTGGCTCCGAAACCGCCCTCCGTGCCCTGCACGAGGAGCTACCGCAGACACAGGCACTGCCGCGCAACCAGAAGCCGGCCCCGCTGCCCGCAACGCCCGGAACGCGGTGGACCTGCCCCACAACGCCGAGGTCGCCGTGGGACGTGTGATTATTGAGGTCATCGAGGGTCTCAGGCGGCTTGAACCCCATAACCACCATCGGACCAGGGAAAACCAACGATGACTCCATCAAGCAGTTCTTCGACGCCGGCCAAGGCAGCTTGGTGATTATGGACATCTCGGAACACCACGAGAACATCACAAAGGCCGAGCGCCTCGACCTTCTCGGCGATTGGGAGGCTACACGATCCGTGGGCAAGATCCTAAAGCACAAGGACCTGAAGGACCCCGACGAGAGAAAGAGGCAGCTGAAACTGGTGTCGTACGAGCCATGGGTCCCCGATCGTAGCGGCAACCCCGAGATCCCTCTATGGCTTGCGGTGGATCTCGCCCGCATCGAAGGCCGGCTCGTTCCCGACACAAGCTGGGAGGTTGCGCAGACGATGCATTGGTGTCCAGTTGCGGCCTTGCCCATGCGTACGTACGATCGGTACCACAGACACCTTGGCGGCGTCGTCATCCTTCACGACAAACTTCATGGGCACTAGCGTCCCCGCAGTGTCGCTGCTCGGCAATACATTTGGCGGTAGTGAGAAGGTGTTAGAACAATGGGAGCCCTGGAACGACCTTTTGATCGTCATGCGGTTCCATGGCCATGAGCGGGTCGACGGAGTGTACCTGCCTCAGAAGAGCGTGGATCATGTGACTCCGCCTGGAGCATATCGAGCTCAAGACCTTCCGTACGGCCTTTTAGTATAGCGACCCCAAGAAGATTGAGGCGGCGCGCAAGATGCGCTTGGTGCAAGCGTATCTCTCCAAGGGCCGCAAGCGAGCCCGCAAGCTCGCGAAGATGAATATCGACCCTAACGCGCAAGCGGTCTGACTCCACTGCTCGGACATGCTTGATCTCGACTTCCACCCCCACTAGGTAGCTCTAGGTATTGCACCTGGCAGCTACTAGCCCCCTCCTTATAGCCCCTTTAAGGCACATATGTTTCGAATAACACCGGCGGACGCATTTTGCGCTAAGTGTGATTGGCGACGGCATGTCTATGGCCCGCAACATTTGGTTTCGGTGCATCACAATGTTCCGCGCGACAAGTTTAGTTTAGGGTTCAAGATCCGATCGCACAAGGACCTGAAGGACCTCGACGAGAGCAAAAGGTAGCTGAAACTGGTGTCGTACGAGCTATGGGTCCCCGACCGTAGCGGCAACCCCGAGATCCCTCTATGGCTTGCGGTGGATCTCGCCCGCATCGAAGGCCGGCTGGTTCCCGACATATGTTGGGAGGTTGCGCAGACGATGCCTTGGCGTCCATTGGCGGCCTTGCCCATGCGTACGTACGATCGGTACCACAGACACCTTGGCGGCGTCGCGTCGTCGTCCTTCACAACAAACTTCATGGGCACTAGCGTCCCCGCGGTGTCGCTCCTCGGCAAGACATTCGGCGGCGACAACAAGGTGTTAGAACAGTGGGAGCCCCGGAACGACCTCTTGATCGTCATGCGGTTCCATGGCCAGGAGCGGGTCGACGGAGTGTACTTGCCTCAGGACATCCTCGATCATGTGAGGCTCCGCATGGAGGATATCGAGCTGAAGACCGTCCTTACGGCCTTCCAGAACAACGACCCCAAGAAGATTGAGGCGGCGCGCAAGATGCGCTTGGTGCAAGCGTATCTCTCCAAGGGCCGCAAGCGAGCCCGCGAGGTCGCGGAGATGGATATCGACCCTAACGCGCAAGTGGCATGACTCCACTGCTCGGACCTGTTTGATCTCGACTACCACCACCACTAGGTAGCATCTAGGTATTGCACCTGGCAGCTATTAGCCCCCCTCATTATAGCCCCCTTTACGTCACATCTATTTCGAATAACACCGGCGGACGCATTCTGCGCTATAAGTGTTGTTGCCGACGGCATGTCTGTGGCCCGCAACATTTGGTTTCGGTGCATCACAATGTGTTGCATGCCCGAGTGCAATCCAACCCACGCATATGCGTGTCTTTTGCGAGGGTTTCGCCAACCACCCGCCACCTTCGTTCCGCAATTCCCGCATCGCAGGTTAGACCGACCTATAAAGTAAATTGGCTTAATGGTTCGTGCATTAAATGCACCGGTAGCCAGATGGTAAAGTTAATCCAGCTGACTTTCGGCAAGGTTGCCGTTTAGATTGTTTTGGTTTGCCTCGTAAGGCGGTTGGTTAGGCCAATTCAGGCTGTTGGTTGGCAATTTAGCCAGTTGCTTGGTTCGGTTAGTTGGTGACCACAGTTTGTTGATCGGTTTGGTTGGTTTTGGTTGGGTTTGGTGTGTTCGCAACGTGTTGTGTGGTTGGTGAAAAAGCACATTTGTGCGATTTGCCGGCCCTGCTGGTATGGCATAGATAGGCCTCATACCCCTAGGTAGGCAAACAAATGTCTCGTTCAACGCGCGCCGTTTGGTCCCATGCTAGTAATGAACTTGCAAGAACTGCAAGGGCAGTCAGCACTAGAACACACCCTAGAGCGTCCCGTAGGGGATCACTGGGTGGGCACAATCCAAATCATTACTAACAAAGTTGGCCGAGTCATCATGCATCCTTTTTGTTCATGCATGTGTTGGAGCCGGTGTTGCGAACAAAACGGCGTTAGAAAGGAAAAGAGAACGCAACACATCACACTACCATACTTTCCTGATTTTAATCTCTTTCTGTGTTTTTTTGAGATATGTTTGTACATGGTATTGTCGTGGTATGATAGATGAACTCTGGTTTTGTGGTTGAACCATTCCATGGGCAACAATCGCCATAGGAAACAAATCCCTACGAGGATCGTTTGCAAAGTTTTTTTGTTGATTGAGGGTAAACTTGACAGCGAGGTATTGGAGGTGTTGGTAAAGACCGTTCAAACAGTGAAGGGTCAACTACATGTTGGTGTGACAACATATTGTATTTGTTCAGTATATATTATGGAAGATATCAAAAGGTTGAGAACATGTTGATCACTTGAAGTATCGCAGATAACTTGAGATTTAGCTCTCTCTTTAACACAAGTACAAGGAAAAACGTGGCGAGGTGTAACCAAAACTTGATTGGGAATTCGGACAGAGCAGTCGAAGAGACAAATGTATTGTTTGGTGATATTGGTGTTTATTGTGGGTTAGTGTGAAGGGTTCGATTTGTAGGGTCAGTTTGTAGGGCTCGGTGTGTAGGTGCTGGCTGAAGGATTTACTAATGAGTTTGAACTGTAGGGTGCTGGCTAAAGGATAATATGCTGACGAGTTCAATTTGTAGAGTTCTGGCTGAAAGATACACTGACGCGTTCGAGTTGAAGGGTTCTTGCTGAACGATATGCTTATGAGTTAGATTTGTAGGGTTCTAGCTGAAGGATGGCTGCACGGTACATGTATGGTATTATTGGCTGACGTCGTCAAATGGCGACGAAATCTCGACATCTTCTCGAGGTTGGTTATTTCAGTATCTCAACAACTGGTCGAGGTTGTTTATTATACATTCCGACATATAGTGACACAGATTTGGTAGGGTTTATTGGTTGAGTCAAGTTGGAAAAGGTCCCACCGGCCGTAATTGCATAGTGGGTGCATAGTAGGTCGGTGCATGATCGGTCGTTGTAGGGTGTCTAGCTGACATTCGTCGAGATCACAAGAAAGGTCTACAACGAAATATGTTAGTAGTACAAACTGGCACTACGAGTGTGGGGTCGTTGATAGTTCTTATTGTATGGAATTGCCGTATGTCAAGGATCTTATAGCAGCAGCACACTAGCAATACTGACGCTACGACGAATTAGCTATTGGGATGTATATTTAGTTGTGGTCGGTCGGCGCTACGATGCGCTCGGCGAAGTGTTTGAGGTATTCGCATGTGGTGAGTCGCAACACGCGACTACTGAATTGAGGTTAGGGTAGTGATATCGGTGGCAAGTTGAGGTGGCGAAAAGTTCCCGAATTTTGTTTCAAGGTGAAAAACAGAGGGGCGCCGTATGAGGCTGCCAATTACGGTAATTGCCGAGTTACGGGTGGCCAACGAGTAGCCAAAAGCCGCAAAACGGTAGTGAACAAAGGTGGTCAGCTTTATGAAGCTCGGTATTGATAAAGAGTGAACGTTGCAGCTTTGTCAAGTCTGCTCGTTCTTGGTAACAACTTTGTGAGTGTCGTCAAAACGGAATAAAGCGGCATGGTTGGGCCGTAATATCCGAGTTCGCCTTCGCAAAAGAACGACTTGCAACGATGTCGAAATCAACTGGCCATATCGGCGAGGTGTCATGGATCCCGACCACAAGAAGGTGCATGCACGGAAAAACTACCGAATGCGGTAGTGGTATTACGTGGAGGGTGTCTCCTCACAGTGGGTTCGACACTGTTGTGTTGGTTTTCCGGCCGAAATCGCAAAGTATCGCTACGGAACTACGATCGGCAAACTGATCGCTACATGTGCACGACGAGGTTCACAAGAGTGACGATCGGTAAGTAGAAGCATCAAGTGTGGGGAGAAGGTGTGTGAGAGGGAGCAGAGTTCAGCATGCTAGAAAGGTTCTCAAGGTTGGGTCGAGAAAAGCTGAGAAAGGTTGTAGAATGATTATAAGCTGTGCTGCGTAGGTGACATGTATATGTGAGCTAGACAATCGGGTGACGGTGCGCCTCAAGTGCACTAGGTGATGACTAATGCATCGGGTGATAGGTACCCGTGTCATTATGTGTACATGTTATTGGTTGAAGGGTTACTGGGTCTTGTAAGGTTTGGTCATCCTCTCACAGTGCCTCGGGACATGTGTAACACTTATGTAACGCTAATGTACGCGGGGATTATGAGCGGCGGATGGAAGGCGCGATGCGGGATCACTCGCGGTACCGTGCATCCATGGGCAGTCTATTACTGCTTAGGAGCCATGCCAAGACTCCTTTTGCGCCGCGCGTAGGAATACTTTTCTGAATATTTGTGTTAACGTACACTCCATATGTGCGAAATTCGTGCCTCGTTTTTACATGTACATACCATGGTTGGGCTGCCGTCTACTTTCAAGTATTGCAGGCTGCAATGCATGAGACATTGCGGCCCAACCCTGGTACATACACCTCAATGTACATCGCCAAAAACTCAATCAAATCCAGGGGGCGAAAAAAACTCAATTAAATCTAAAACATGGGGGTCGTAGCCAGCACTCCTGCTACCCAACATGCCCTTAGGCGTTAAGGATTATATATTGTGGTTTGGGAGACAACGCCCACTGATTTCCCCTGCCCACCGACTTCGTTAGACCATCAGTTATATCAATGGTTTGGGCATTTACATGGCTGCAAATGCCAGGGGGGGGGGGGGAGCGGCTAAGCCCGCTTCAAATACTATAAGGGATACACATATTGTTATGTACTCTACACTGCTGTACTTTGTACTGCGGGAGCCGACGGAGGAGCGAAGAACTGGCGACTGAGGCGGACAAGAACGAGTACAAGCCGAGCGAAGTACGAGTATGAGCATTGCGAGTGCGAGTACAAGTGAAGGCGAAGTACTGGTACGAGGACGACGAGGCGTCAGTACGAGCGACTACCATGCGACTAGTAGTGCAGGACAGTATTACGAGTACCCACATGGTGACATGGGGTGACATGGTGACCATAGCGTACGACAATCGCGCTCCTGCTGGTACGCAGGCGTAAGTACAGGTTACTCGCACCCCATGTCACCATGTGGGTACTCGTAATACTGTCCTGCACTACTAGTCGCCTGGTAGTCGCTCGTACTGACGCCTCGTCGTCCTCGTACCAGTACTTCGCCTTCACTTGTACTCGCACTCGCAATGCTCATACTCGTACTTCGCTCGGCTTGTACTCGTTCTTGTCCGCCTCAGTCGCCAGTTCTTCGCTCCTCCGTCGGCTCCCGCAGTACAAAGTACAGCAGTGTAGAGTACATAACACATATGCAATGATATCCACAGGGCACATGCATTCAGGGCAAAAAAATCCCACTGATGGATTTGACCCCCCCCCCCTCACCCCCTCCGGGGGCCGCAGAAAATCGGTGGGCAACACTTGGTATGTGGTACGATAGGTCGAAAATCACTGCATCATGGCTTCTTACATGTCCTATGCTGCCTTCGCACGCTTCCTACGTGCAGTGCTGCTTGTTGCAGCCTTGTGGGAAACCCTATTGGCTGCATGTTCTGCCGCTGCCGCCCTGCCCGCAGCCATCCTAGTGGCAGGGCAGGAAAAAAATCGAAGGCCACCGCTGCGGAGTCTTGGTGGACGTGGAAGTGGCGGAGGGGTGCGGTGTGACCGAAGAAGAATTTGACATCGTATTTGCCCCCCCGATGCCTTGCATTGCATAGAGGCAACGCAGTGCTGAATGGAATGCTACACTCTACGATGCCAGCCTCACGAGTGATTCCAGCACAGTTGGAGCAAAGCAGTGTGTCATCAGCCGAAGAGGCCACAAGAGAATGCCTTCCTTGCTTAGTATAGTATTGCGCCTCTACATGCATGTGGCATTCTAGGTCATCGGCACAATAGCATACCTTGGGGTAGGGGTGGTCCTCTGGAAGGGGCTGGCCTCCACATATGTAATCAAGACCGTCTTGCGCCTCCTGAAACGCATCCTTGGCTACCTTGGCTGCCGGGCAGCATGCCCTCAGTGGCGTCACGTTGTTGGCTCGCCATCCGCACGGTATGGAGGCGTCATGTGCTGGGAGCGCGCGATGAGTAGATGAATAGGGGCATGCAACAGTCCTTGCATTCCACAATCCCTCTGGACAATTGCTGAAGAAGATGCCCACCGCCAGGCGTGATGATCTCCATACAATGCTCCGGCAGCAACGTTGGTACTGCAGCGCCTCCGCCTCGTCCTCGGTCGCCCCTGCCGCCCCGGCCACCTCTGCCACCTCTGCCGCCTCTGCCGCTGGTGCTGCAGTAGGAGCGCCATGAGCGAGCTTGCCCTTGCGGGCTGTATCTGTCAAAATCTTGCGGGGTTGGTGCTATGCAGTGAAAGGCTGATGTATCGCCTCAACTTACTACGGCATGTAGTGCAGCTTGGATGCCTTGCCCTTGGGGTCCACACGCTTCGGGATGGGAGCTGGCATGCGCATCGCTTGAATCTTCTTGTACATATATTGACCAGTGACGTAGGTTGCCGGCCAAATGCTTTTCTTGCACGCGGTGCAGTCGTAGGGCTGATTGATGCCAGCTTTTAGTACTGCACCATGTATGGTGTGCTGACGGTGTGATTCAGCAACACCTTCTCCATCGCAAGGTACAACTCACGCCAGGCGACAGACACGTCTTGGAGTGTGGGATCCAGTAGTTGCAAAGTCTTAAGCACTTGGCCGATCTCACTATCTACGGCAGGCGGCACAACGCGGTATTGTTCTCCTCCCCATGTCGCCTGCTCGATCTTTTCCTCCACGAATATCTGCACATGCATCACGCTGTCCTCAAACATTTGCTTGAACGTCGCAACCGGAGAGACATCCTCATCATCATTCGCAAAATCAATGACGTCCTCTTCACGCGCATCAATGTCCTCACAGAGGTCAATCGCCTCATCTCGCTCCGGAGGGGCCGATGACACAATCTCCGCAATGTCGTCGTCACCGTCGGATTCCTCTGCCATGAAGTCGGAGTCGTGTTCGTCGCTGAGGGGCATGTCCTCTTCATCGGTCTGCGGCTGCTCCACCGCCGCCTCCTCTGCGAGCAGCTCCACCGCCGCCTCTTGTACATGCAACTCCTTGCCTGCCGGCTGCCCGGCCGGGTGCTCCTCCACCGCCGCCTCCTAAGCTCACCAACCCACCATGTGAGCGCTCACGAAAGGGTTGCGACCTCCAACCGCAGCTCACAGGTACTGAGCAGGCCGGCCAGTTCCGCGAGCTTGTGCTCTTCCAACACCTCCTGCAGTAGTAAGGCAGCGCTGTCGGTGTCATGCAGCCACGCCGAGCTGCGGATGGTCCACTTGTCGCTCACCACATTCTCGCCTCGCCATGTAGCAGCTGAGATCTTGCAAACGCTAACCATTAAGGCCGCAATTTCGGGCCGTATGACGGCCGCCATGGTTGCATGGTGGTAGTGACACGTCTGGAGGTTACATGCTGGTTGTGGCTCCCGGGATGCGCTACCGGCAGAGTAGCTGTGCGCCATTTACCGCGCCGCCAAAGGTTCGGGCGCGGCGCGGCGTCTGCTTGAGTGCTCGGCTGGGTTGAGATCAGTACATTACAATGTACTATATGTGATAAACTGAATATACATGGGTGGATTAAACGGTGCCCGGCCGCCCGCCGATTTCCCGGAGATCCTGGTTCCTAAACCACACTTTATAATCATTAACGCCTTAGGCTGCATCTCATTTTCGGCCGTAACCGTAGTCGCAAAAATTCGTACGGGTACTAAAATGCTCGTAGGAACCGCAAATTCGGCATGTTTCACACCGGTTCCCCGGGTACTCGCTAAATGAAATCCTCCCGGGGTTTAATCCGTGTATAGCGGGGTCACAATCCTGAGATGCAACTACCGAAACGAGTGCGAATAGTGATTAGTGTCCGGTTAATACAATCAAATATAACGTCATTTGATCAAAACTCAAAGCCCACGTGACTAGCCGTCTCGCCAACCCATCCCGCCCCACCGATGCCAGTCGGACACACCGGTTAGCACCATCACGCGCATACCGCAGTAGCAGCGCGCTAACGTAGGCACATGGTGGCGTTCAGGTGCCTCGTCTTGTATGTCGCGGGCAGGGATGGGGCTGGCGGCGGGATGATGAGGGAGGCGCGCGAGCGGTCACGTGCTAATATTACGCACTTAGCGCGTGCCACGTAGCCAAAAAGCGCTGCCAGCTACACATCTCGAATTTGAGACCCGGTTATGGTCTTCAGAAACGAGTACCTACGCAAACCGGTGTGTCACGGTTGCGGCCGGCACCGTGAAATGTGACATCCTAGTATCCGCCGTCATTTTCCTCGTCGCCCTCGACCTCGTCCTCATCCCCTTCGTCCTCGTTGCCGCCGTCCGTGTCCTCATCCTCAGCCTTCTGATCGCGGTCCTCGGTGCTCTCGTTGTTACCCCGCACAACGCGGTTAGCCAACCCACCTCCAGGCCCAACTTGATCTTCGTTCTCCTCGTCCGCCCAGAAGCCGTCGTCATCCAAGCCCGTAGCGCCTAGAAGCGGGGCTTGCGGCCGTGGCGGCGCGGGCGGGGAGGGGGTTTGGTGGCTATCGCGAGGAGTCGCTTGGGAGTGTTGTAGCTTGATGAGCACCCAACACGGCACGATGTGGGCAGGCGACTGGCAAATGAGCCTGGTCAGTGACGTTTAACCGCACCCCCTCAGTTCGGTGAGTTCAAACGGGCCCGGCATCAGCACGCCTTGGCGCCCGGGCTGGTGCCGGGCCGAGCGGCAAGCAGGGCGCCGCCTGGCCCCTACGACCCTTTGCGGCCGGCATGTACATTGCGCTGAACATGTATATTCTGCATAAAGTATTACTTCGATTTACCGCTCAGTGAGCCATATTTAGGGCGGTCGTAAATATTGCGATATTTGCGACCAGCGCAGGCGCAAATCCTCGAGCCGCAAATCCGCCCGTTTACGGTCACGGCTCAACGGGGTTTTTACGGGTAAATTCAACTCCGTGTTAAGCGTTTACGACTACTCGCGAGCCGCAACCGTAAATTCGTACCGGGTACCCATACGATTATTTGCGGTTACGGCCGAAGATGAAATGCAGCCTTAAAGGAGTGGCGCCACACGCTTCGGCTGCGCGTGGGCACAGACCCTACCCAAAGTAGAGTTTGCTATGTATTTTGAAGCGTAATATACTAAAGATTAACACAGCAAGCCTCCTACTGTACTGGTAAGGCGGAAACTCCGTTCGTTTCATGAAATGTTATAGGTACCGGAAACACCGCGAATATGTCCGGATTCATTCGTCTGCGTCGTGCGACCTGTCGCGACCCCCCAGTTCCGTTCATTTGTTGAACGGCGTTAAAGACAAGAAATTTCGTCTACGCATGGTCTACGGCGATTTGCGTAGACCGTTCGGGGGAACGGTCTACGACCGATGCCATAGACCGTTCGGCCGTAGACCGTTCCGGAGGCAACTAAAAACAGCTCTCCTGCCACGATCGCGTGGCAGGAACACCACCGCTCGACCCCGTCCGGCTCTCTGCCCACTCCGGCATCACCAGAATCTGCATGTCCGGCCGCCCCCCCCCCCCCCCCTCTCTCCCCCCCTCCCTACACGATTCTCTTGCCCTCGCCCCGGCCTAGCCGCCATCGCGTTTTGCTGACTGTCCTGCTGTCCGCCGTGCAGCAGCCCCGTACGCAAGCAATTGCGTGACCCGATGGCGACGACCAACGCTCCTACTGCCGCTCTTCGTCCCTTCCGCGTGGTTCGACCCAACGTTGCGCCTCCTACCCCAGTCCGTCACGAGCAGTCCCCACCGGTCGAGGTGCAAGACGAGCCGGCAGTCGCCGAAGACGAGGCGCTGGCCATTGACGATGCACCTGGCGATGACGACACGAGCAAGAACGGACCAGAGAATGGCAGCGACCCCAACGAAGACGACGACTCCTTCTGGGAAGACGACAACATGGACGGCACCGAGCTCACCGACGAGCAAGGAGCTGGCCAGGAGAACCAACAGCCCGTTGAAACTGCCGCCGACCCGCCTACGGCTAGGCCTGTCGCCGTATGTGGCCGCCGGCCGGCCCGCGGGGGGGCGCAACAATATAGCGCTAGTACCAAAGGCTATCAAGGTGTGGGCGCCGGCGTTTCTCCTCGCGCCGGCCATCTTCCGATGATTCTTACCAAGGCCGAGGGGGGAGCCCGGCCGGGACGTCCGACGCCCGGGCCACCCTGCTTGCGGCAGCCGTCGCGTGACCAGGTTCAAAGTACTAGGCCGAGTCGAATTCAACAACGCCGTCGTCATGCGCAACAGCGAGGTTATCGAGGTAGGCGTTGTGAAGCTTCTCCTTGTCCGCGCGCCGAGATGCCGGCCAGGAAGCTGGGCCCGATGCGCCCACGCACGACGTTGCCCGCCATCCTCTGCGTCCGCACTCCGCAGCCACCCTGACGGCGCTGCTTGTAGCAGCTAGATGGCGGCCGGCTGCCTCGTGCCAACGCGTTTGAACACGCCGCCGCCCGGGGCGCGCCCGGCAATTCTGGCCAGGGCGCGCCGCGCGCAATTTGTATCACCAAACGAACGGAACTGCCGCTTTTCCGACTACCGGTTCCGATTTCGTCTGCGAAGGTCGTAGACGCGTAGACCGTGCGCGTACCGCACGCGCAATCGAAAAACGAACGGAATTTCCGCCCAACACCAGTGCCTGCCCCTGGGTTAGCTTTTTGCCGTGGGAAACGTGTTTCATTTTTTTCGCACGGGAACCGTGCTACTAGCCTGGGACCGGTATCCTGAGCACTTTTCCTCAGCCGTCAGATCCGCCCGTGAAGCGAGTGGGCCGTCGGATGGACGAATTGACCTGACGATACCCTAGCGGCTGTGCTCATGAGCAAAGTCGCGGTGAGCCGTCGATCTAGATCGACTGCCCCTGAGGCGTGGCGTAGCGGCGCCGCGGGAGGCGGGAAAGTCGCTATTCGTTTCGAGAAAAGTGGCAGGATTTTCAAACGGCGAGCGAGCCGTCCAAAAACATCATCTGCGCTCAGCCCGTCCCCGCGTCTGTCCTGGTACGGGAAACAGGGCTCTTCGCCGCCGCCGCCGCCGCCTCCAGTGGCTGGCTCAGTGTGCTAGTGGGTACCCACTCTTCCACGAGCAGCCACTGTCGGCGGCAGCCATTAAGCGAATCCCGCCCGCGATCGGAGGCAGGAGACCACGCCCCATCTTGTACCCAACAGGTAGGGGGAACCTCTCCACCTTTCTCACTCAGGCGCTTCTCGACGTGCCGAACTAGGCGCTGTCCCTCGCGCGGAGCCTACTGCCGAGTGCCAGCAGCACGCGCAGTGCGGTAAACGATCGCCGCCGGCGCAAAGCCGGGTGGGTTATTTCGTGAGCGCTGATCTTGCGAATTAGGTATACCCGCTGAACCTGTGCCGGCGATCCTCGCAGGGTTATCGTGGGGGGGGGGGGGGGGGGGGGGGGTCACGACGATACATGGCGGCTCATGCTTAACAGCTCAGGATATAGACTCTAGCTTAGTTATGCGTCTCTTCCTAAGTTTGTGTCCGACTGTCTGTCGAACGCGTGTCTGCCAAAACGCGTCGAATACCCCCCCCCCTCCCCCCTCGCCGCCATCGGGCTTCGCCCCGCGCTCACGCTCACCGGTCAGTGTGTTTGAAAACCTCGGCGCAGCCTACGCTAATCCATTGTTGTCGTGCTTAGCTTATGGGCGGGACAGCAGCAGTAGGCGGGTTGTCGAGCTCCTGCGTCTACAGCAAGAATACTGGCTATGTGCCGCCAAATGTGGCGAATTTGTTGGCGGCTGGCGGATCAGGAGGCGAGAAGGGTTGTCGGGGATTGCGCCGAGGGGGCTCATTACAAATTGAAACTACGAGTTGCCCCGCACAGGTGCATCATGGAAGACCCTGAAAGCGAGATGATAACAGCGATGGAGGCGGCAGGCATACCGAAGCCTTCTGACCGTTTGGGTGCGCAGATCGTTGATGTGTGTAATGCGGTTGTGACATCTAAAGTGTGTACTGTATGTGTATTCTTTTTGAATTTATGTATTATGTCGATACCACTGTCTGCGCTTGTGCACAACATGAAAAAGAAAAACTGTGTTTGGTGTTACCCGTAATGTGCAGGGGATCTTTTGGAGCGCTATGAGTCTGATGAGTGGAGCGCATTCCGTATGCAAATAGCTGAGCAAGCGATCAGTGACAAGAACGCGACACAGAACAAAAACACCGCTGGGAAATACGGCGCAGGGGACAGGAAGTTCGTCCATTTCTGGTAAGCGATAGCACGGCCTTGCCATGCAATGTCCATATGACACGTGTTACTGTCGACATACACGTCGCTAAATCAGCTGCAGCTGACTTTGTTCGTCATGCCAGAACTCGGCATATCTGAATATCTGCATGTTTGTGTTTGTTGCTTGGCAGCATGTTTGATACCAAAGGGGAGAGGCGCCCTGGAGACCCATATTTGGATTCGAATGGGCGTCCGATATCTCTGGCATCAGAGCAAGGCGTGACAATTGCTGCGGCGTATCTCCTGTGAGTTCAAATAATATGCCCTGTGGTGAATTTTCGGTTCGTGGGTGTGAGCAGCCGAAGCGATTTCTCGTCCTCACATGTTGTATTATGCACGATTGCAGATTTCTTAGCAATAATATGCCCGGTGCCCCCAAAGCAATCAAGAGAGAAGCGATTGTGGTGCGGATTCCTTTGCCGTGCGTGCACCTTGTAATAGAAATAGCATGGTTTGCATGCTCCATATTCAATGACATCCCATGTGTTTGCAGTCATATGACACCATAAGGAGCTGTCTGTCATCATTGCAGTGGAGGTACTCGGAAGACTTAATCCGCCTTAATGATCAGGAGGCAGCGGCTCGCTTGGTAAGTCACTGCTCTTGAAGACACCTGAATTTATGTAATGTAGCATTGTATTCGTTTTGTGATCACTACACTGCAGACTCGCTCACCCTTATCGACATTTTCGGTCGCGGTGTTCCTTCGCGCAGCCAAAGCAGTTGTTGAAGGATGATGCACTCTACAAGCAAATATGGAAAAACAAGCAGAAGGACTTGCAAGAGGCACGCAAGAGGCACGAGGACGGGCGTGACCCACAGGTGTGTCCATTGAGGCCGAGGTTTGAATTTGCAAGGGGGAGGGCAGATGATCGTTGCGTTCTGATAGAAATGGCGTTGCATGTTGTGGTATGCAGAAGGACACATCCTCCAAGTACTTGTCTGAGGACGAGTTACTTGCTTTCATTGTGTCTCTTGTGCTTCCTCCCGCTAGCGGCAATGATACCAATTACAAGGCTGAAAGGCGTGCTATGCTGGCCGCCAAGTCGACATTGACGTATGCCACTGCAAGCCGCGGGGGTGAAACCACCGAGCTGCGGTGGTCTGAATTGATGGCTCCCGAGCTGAATGCCCATTTAGGTAGCTCCCCACGACCCCCTGAAATGATTATCACCGCGCCTCGATGCGCATGTTGCATGTAGTGTTTGCTTCCTGAGACCAATGCCCACGTAGCATACGTGTGATGTGTGCCGTCTCTGTGTGATTGATATGTATGTCATGCTGATACATACAACTACTGTGCAGGGCCCTGTCCATTTTTCAGCGTCACCCTTCCCGTGATCAGCTCCA
>VCJN01001765.1:0-16688 GCA_006384855.1 Tetraselmis striata | reverse complement strand
TGACAGCTTCGTGGAGTATGAGCAGCTTCCACCACCGGTTGAGGTGGGGGTATTTGCTGCCTGGCGGTGGGCCGGGGGACGGTCTGGATGGTTGTTCGAGCCGATGGCGGCGAAGTACGCAGTGTGCTTCGTGGGGTTCTGCATGTCCCGGACTTGCTGGGCAAAACAAAGCATGGCTACCGCAGGTTGTTTAGCCAGCGGTTGGCGCAGGAGCGTGGCGCTTCGTTTCATTACACGGCCAACGGGGACTCCATGGTCTTGCGCTCTGCTGGCCGTGATATGACGGTCCCTATCGGGCGCGCTCCGGGGAGCAACTTGTACGCTTTCCGCAGCAGAATACTACGGAGCGGGCGTGCGCCCAGCCCTGCGGGTGTTGTTGCGCTGCAAGCTTGTGGGAAGTTGTCAAAGTTGCTGTGGCACAGACGTCTTGGCCATCTGCATGCTGCAGGCATGGATCGTTGGCTTGCGGAGAGCGTCTCGGGGATCACGCTCGCGAAGGATGAGATCTTGCCGTTTTGTGACTGCTGCGCGTTAACAAAGTCTCACGAACAGCCGCGGTCGCGAATTGCGTCAAAGCGTCCTAGTGGGCCACTGCAGAAGTTTGGAAGTGACATCTGGGGACCAGTGGGTGTGACGTCCATTGGCGGGTTCCGTTACGTGTTTGGGATTGTTGAAATATGGGCGTGAGGGAAAAGAACGACTGTCTCTTACAACGGGTCGCGCCCTGCCTTTATACTCGCGCACGCCATGGTACGCGCGCCACCCATTAGCGCATCCGCCACCTTGCGCCATCGCGCGCTGACTGTATTCTCCAGTACTTAATGCATATGTGCGAGCCTGAGTATTGGCATTATCTAAGTCCGTACAATACAGTATCCGCTGGTGCATCGGTCGATATCCTGCAGTATATTCTAGTACTGCATGGCGCCCATCATTGATACTCAGCAGTACCGGAATCTTGATTGTGCTCGCACGGGCGTCCTCGTACTCGTAGATGTACAGCCGCTCCGCGATGTACGTCTGCTGCCGGAGATGTACTCGCGTCCTCGTACTCGTAGCCGTACGATCGCTCCGCCGTCTACAGATACTGCTGAGAGTGTGCAGGCGTCAAGGCTCCAGACAGCCGGTCAAACGCCTACAAGACTGGTATCAAACAACACCCCCACTCGCCATGCGCTCATCACGCGCCCAACATCTGCATGGCGAACTCCGCGTGCTTCAGCCTTCCCAGAGCCTTGGTGAGTGCATCCGCAACCATCTGTGCAGTCGGGCAGTACTCAATTGCCACCTCCCCGCTGAGCACCTTCTCCCGTGTGAAGTGGTACTTGATGGCGATGTGCTTGCTGCGACCATGGGTCATGGGGTTGCGCGTCAGCGCAATGCAGCTCTGGTTGTCCTCGAAGATCACTGTGGCCTCGGACTGAGCACAACACAGCTCGCGCAGCAGCTCGCGCAAGAACAGCGCCTCGCACACAGCAGCACACAACGCCATGTACTCCGCCTCCGCCGTTGACAGCGCCACAGTGGCCTGCAGCTGCGACTTCCAACTCACTGCAGCTCCACAAAGCATGAAGACGAAGCCAGTGGTGGAGCGTCGTGACACCACGTCTCCAGCCCAGTCGGCGTCGCAGTACCCGTGCAGTAGGCCGTCAGCCTTGCCCCCACTGAAGGTCAGCCCCAGGGTTTTGGTACCCTTCAGGTATCGCAGGACTCGCTTGGCAGCCTGCCAGTGGCGCTCTTCAGGCTTGGCCATCACCCTGCACAACTTGCTCACAGCTTCGGCAATTGTTGTTTGATACCAGTCTTGCAGGCGTATGACCGGCTGTCTGGAGCCTTGACGCCTGCACACTCTCAGCAGTATCTGTAGACGGCGGAGCGATCGTACGGCTACGAGTACGAGGACGCGAGTACATCTCCGGCAGCAGACGTACATCGCGGAGCGGCTGTACATCTTCGAGTACGAGGACGCCCGTGCGAGCACAATCAAGATTCCGGTACTGCTGAGTATCAATGGTGGGCGCCATGCAGTACTAGAATATACTGCAGGATATCGGCCGATGCAGAATATACTGCAGGATATCGGCCGATGCAGCAGCGGATACTGTATTGTACGGACATAGATAATGCCAATACTTAGGCTCGCATATATGCGTTAAGTACTGGAGAATACAGTCAGCGCGCGATGGCGCAAGGTGGCGGATGCGCTAATGGCTGGCGTGCGCACCATGGCGTGCGGAGTATAAAGGCAGGGCGCGACCCGTTGTAAGAGACAGTCGTTCTTTTCCCTCACGCCCATATTTTAACAGGTTAGTTGGGCCCTCGCTTCCTTTCATCTCCCAAGCCAAGGAGCGGCCTCTGCCAACCACAGGAGCATCACAACCAGGTTCTTCCGCCGCCCCTTGCTGCTGATTCTTGGGAGGGGACCTGCGCTGTTGGGCTGGGGGGACTCGAACGACTCGTTTTCGCTCGCTGAGAGCCGAGCGTGGCCGCGAGAAGCGGTGCACTGACGGTGGCAGTCAGTGGGCGCCCTGGGACGGGGCGTGGGGCTCGTTTGCCTGTGCGACGCGAGGTCGCTGCTCGACACTGGCCTCCCTAGGCAGTGGGCGTCCTGTAGGGGCGTAGGGGCTGTTTGCCTGTGCAGCTCGACGCTGCTGTCGACCTCTTTCGTTTCGGCTGTGCCTCTCGACGCCTGGGGCCGCGTTCCGACGCCCCTTTCAGTCTCTCGACGACTCGGGCCGGCTTCGAGTCGTGTCGACTCGTGTGCGCTTGTCGCTCGCCCAGTTAGAGTGTGTCGAGCTGCCTCGCCGGCCACAGGGGAGGCAGACGGCCTCGTCGAGCGCTCTGTCGTGGTCTTGTGCCAGTGGTATCGACCCTCGTCACGAGGCAGGCAGGTTGCCGAGTTAGCAGCAGTCTGCGACCGGAGAACGACGTAGTTTCCGCCGTGTTATAGGCGAATCTATGAGAATCAAAAATTAGCCGGATTTCCCGGTGGTTTTCCGATTTATCGTAGCCGGTAATTTGATTTCCGCAGGGCCGCGGTTGTTTGTTGATTAATCGCGGCCGGTAATTAAAAGATTGTGCGGCTCCGGTTGTTTTCTCTCCCCAATTTCGAAATTTTGACCGAGTTTCTCCCTGTTGACCATCTCTGGTGGGAGAAAGTTGCCACTGCGGCAAGCAGTGGTGGGGGCTTTTGGCCATGTGAGGACCAGACCGCTGACTTGGCCTCTGTCCCGCTCTGCAGTTGATTTCCATCACTGTGATCATCATGCCGGAAGGAGTGTCCGCCCGCGCGCCGCGCATTCCGTTGCCGCCCGTTTTCTCTGGTCAGACCAAGGGGTGGCGCCGCTGGAGGCACCAGATGGAGGCCTATTGCAACGCCACTGGCATGAAGCAGGCCATGATGATGAGTGAGCATGCCTCATCTGATCAGCACTTCAAGCTGTATGCAACCCTGACTGCGCTGCTCCCCGAGGAGCTCCTGGATGTCATCCGTCGGCACCTGAATGACAATGCTACCTCTGGAGGCCAAGCCTGGGCAGCTCTGCGCACCCGCTTTGAGGGAGGCCATCTTGGCAGGATCTCCGACATGTATGCGGTGCTCCAATCCGGTCAACAGCGCACCGAGACTGCGGAGGCATACTACCATCGCCTGGACAACGCCTTCTTGGACTTGGTGGCTGAGGCTGAGGAGCATGAGGATGTTGAAGCTCCATCACATAACCAAGTTGTGACTCAGTTCCTGGCTGGCCTCCGTCCCGAGTACGAGCCCATCATCGGTATCCTGCAGGTGACCGCGGAGCATGAGGGCCGCGCCATCACCTGGGAGGGTGACTGCCTCAAGCTGGCGCAGAACTACTCCAAGCGTATTGAGAAGAACCATGCATCGGAGCCATCTGCGGAGGGCTACATAGCCAGTGGTGGCACCAAGCGCTCCGCCCATCTGGCCACAGGCGATGGATCTGGACCTCGCCGCCTTGGTGCCCCTCTGCGCGGTGGATGCTGGCAGTGCGGTGGGCCTCACTTCAAGCGGGACTGCCCGCAGCGCCCAAGAGGCAACAGGCGTCAAGCTGCTGCGGACCCGGCACCGGCGGCCTTTGTTGCTGATGAGGAGGAGGAGCATGTTGCTTTCATGGCTGAGAATGCCGGTAACACCCCACCTGCAAAGCGCGTTGCGCTGTCCCTGCTGGATGACGAGTGGGATGATTGGGCGCCGGAACCGGGCACCCTGCTGTATGACCTCTTCGGAGGGGAGTATGAGTCCGAGGAGGATGTGCGGCCGGCTGAGGCTGCTGGTGCTGTTGCTCAGGCGAATGAGCGCGAGCATGACCTGGACAGCCACAACATGGATGAGATCATATCGCTGTCTGGGCTGTCTGACTGCTTCGGCATGTCTGATGATGAGGCGGGTAGTGCCTCTGGTGGCATGGGCGGCTCTGCCCGTGTTGTAACCAAGTCTGATTCCGCTTACTTGCTTGATGCGGTTGCTCTTGCGAGTGTTGTTGTCGATGCACGAGGGGCGTGCATGCTGGGGCTGAATGATGATCTCGGAAGCTACCCGGACATGTGGGTGAAGGACAGTGGGGCATATCCGCATATGGTGGCTGACTCTGACAGCTTCGTGGAGTATGAGCAGCTTGCACCACCGGTTGAGGTGGGGGGTATTTGCTGTCTGGCGGTGGGCCGGGGGACGGTCTGGATGGTTGTTCGAGCCGATGGCGGCGAAGTACGCAGTGTGCTTCGTGGGGTTCTGCATGTCCCGGACTTGCCGGGCAAAACAAAGCATGGCTACCGCAGGTTGTTTAGCCAGCGGTTGGCGCAGGAGCGTGGCGCTTCGTTTCATTACACGGCCAACGGGGACTCCATGGTCTTGCGCTCTGCTGGCCGTGATATGACGGTCCCTATCGGGCGCGCTCCGGGAAGCAACTTGTACGCTTTCCGCAGCAGAATACTACGGAGCGGGCGTGCGCCCAGCCCTGCGGATGTTGTTGCGCTGCAAGCTTGTGGGAAGTTGTCAAAGTTGCTGTGGCACAGACGTCTTGGCCATCTGCATGCTGCAGGCATGGATCGTTTGCTTGCGGAGAGCGTCTCGGGGATCACGTTCGCGAAGGATGAGATACTGCCGTTTTGTGACTGTTGCGCGTTGGCGAAGTCTCACGAACAGCCGCGGTCGCGCATTGCGTCAAAGCGTCCTACTGGGCCACTGCAGAAGTTTGGAGCTGACATCTGGGGGCCAGTGGGTGTGACGTCCATTGGCGGGTTCCGTTACGTGTTTGGGATGACTGACTACTACTCGGCATACGGCTGGGTGGTGTTCATGAAGTCCAAGGATGAGGCTCCGAGGGCTCTGCTGTTGGTGGTGCGAGCTATCAGGCGCGTGCATCCCCGATTCGGATACGACAAGAGTACAGCTCGCCTGAGATTGGACAACGACTCAGTCTTCCAGAGTGCGGATTTTCGATCTGCATGCGATGGCCTGCACTTCGTTTCTGAGTTTTCTGCGCCATACTGCCAATGGCAGAATGGTCTGCAGGAGCGTATGTGGCTTACTCTGTCCGAAATGACGGTGGCTATGCTGCTACATGCTGGCCTGGGTCGTGAGTTTTGGGCGCTGGCCTTCTGTGCCGCGATGCACATCCGCAACAATGTCTACAGTCGGGGTGTCGGTTCTGTTCCCTACCGGCGTCACACTGGCAAGACCCCAGATGTGGCTGGGTTGCGGGTGTTCGGCTGTCCAGCGTATGTGCACGTGGATGCCGGGAATAGGCGGAAGCTTGACGCCAAGGCCTTTCGCGGGGTCTTCGTTGGTTATGGGCAGGAATCTCACACCTACTTAGTGTGGAACCCAGCTACTCGCCGGGTGGTTGCAAGTCGGAATGTGATTTTCGATGAGGGTTGGCGTGATGCGGCTTCCAGCAGCAAGGGGGGCAGTGGGGGCGATGCTGCTGCAAGCCTTGAGATGTTCCCCCAATACCAGGCACTTCTCGATAACAGCGGGGTTGGCAGCACGTCCGACGCATCACGGCTGCAAGAGATAACCGAGGCTCACCGGCGTGTCGTGGATGAAACGGACGACGTTGAGGAGGAGCTTGAGATTGAGGAGGAGCCACTGACTGCGGAGGAACTGGAACTTGGACCGCAGCAACCCACGCTGGAGCTGACCCAGTTGGAGACGAACGAGGGAACCGACGATGGCGGGCAAGAGGAACCTTTAGTCCAGCGTGCTGAGAGGGACCCCTACCCTGCTCGTTCTCGCCGAGCTCCTGGGCAATGGTGGGTCGTGCATCCGGAAAACCCCAACGACGACGCTGCAGCTATGATGGCCGCCGCATTCGCGGCAGTGACACAGGGTGTCGATGAGCCCATCACGCTCAAGCAGGCCCTGTCCGGACCGTTCAAGGAGCAATGGGCGCAAGCCGTAGAGTCAGAATTCAACTCGTTGGAGAAGCAGGGCACGTGGGTGGTGTGCGAGTTACCAGAGGAGCGAACAGCCATTCCCAGCAAATGGGTATTCAAGGTCAAATACAACGCTGATGGCAGTATCGCGCGCTTCAAGGCCCGACTGGTTGTCCAAGGCTGCCGTCAACGACATGGCATCGACTATGCAGAGACTTTTGCACCGACCGTGAAGTTCACCACTATCCGAGTGCTGTTTGCGATTGCAGTACAATACGGTTGGAATATCCATCAGGTTGATGTCGACACGGCGTTCCTGTATGCTCCAGTGGAGGAGGAGATCTACATGAGGCCGCCGCCTGGCTATGAGCAGTACGATGCGAGAGGGCGGCCCATGGTCTTGCGCTTGTTGAAGAGCCTGTACGGGCTGAAGCAATCACCCCGAAATTGGCACAACACCTTGCATAAGTTCTTGGTGTGCTACGGGTTTCAGCAGCTCAAGTCCGACCCTGGCGCGTACGTCTACTGGCAGGGTGGGCAGTTGATCTGCATCCTGGTGGTGTACGTGGACGACATGATCTTTGCCTTCAAGGACGCAGTATGGGCCGCGGATTTCAAGACGGCATTAGGCGCCCGCTTTGACATCAAGGACTTGGGCGTCTGTGCCTGGGCGCTAGGCATGGCGGTGGAGCGAGACTGGGACAATGCGACGCTGAAGGTGCATCAGGCCAAGTACATTGATGACATGGTGCACAAGTTCAACCTTGCTGACGCTTACGCTGTGAGCACCCCAGCGGAGGTTGGTGCCGATGTCCCCGGTAGCAACAAGCCGTTGGCTGCTGAGATGCCATATCAGGCCTTTGTGGGCAGCCTGCTGTACGCGATGGTGGCTACCCGCCCCGACATTGCCGAAGCCGTGAGCAAGTTGTGCAGGGTGATGGCCAAGCCTGAAGAGCGCCACTGGCAGGCTGCCAAGCGAGTCCTGCGATACCTGAAGGGTACCAAAACTCTGGGGCTGACCTTCAGTGGGGGCAAGGCTGACGGCCTACTGCACGGGTACTGCGACGCCGACTGGGCTGGAGACGTGGTGTCACGACGCTCCACCACTGGCTTCGTCTTCATGCTTTGTGGAGCTGCAGTGAGTTGGAAGTCGCAGCTGCAGGCCACTGTGGCGCTGTCAACGGCGGAGGCGGAGTACATGGCGTTGTGTGCTGCTGTGTGCGAGGCGCTGTTCTTGCGCGAGCTGCTGCGCGAGCTGTGTTGTGCTCAGTCCGAGGCCACAGTGATCTTCGAGGACAACCAGAGCTGCATTGCGCTGACGCGCAACCCCATGACCCATGGTCGCAGCAAGCACATCGCCATCAAGTACCACTTCACACGGGAGAAGGTGCTCAGCGGGGAGGTGGCAATTGAGTACTGCCCGACTGCACAGATGGTTGCGGATGCACTCACCAAGGCTCTGGGAAGGCTGAAGCACGCGGAGTTCGCCATGCAGATGTTGGGCGCGTGATGACTGCATGGCGAGTGGGGGTGTTGTTTGATACCAGTCTTGCAGGCGTATGACCGGCTGTCTGGAGCCTTGACGCCTGCACACTCTCAGCAGTATCTGTAGACGGCGGAGCGATCGTACGGCTACGAGTACGAGGACGCGAGTACATCTCCGGCAGCAAACGTACATCGCGGAGCGGCTGTACATCTTCGAGTACGAGGACGCCCGTGCGAGCACAATCAAGATTCCGGTACTGCTGAGTATCAATGGTGGGCGCCATGCAGTACTAGAATATACTGCAGGATATCGGCCGATGCAGAATATACTGCAGGATATCGGCCGATGCAGCAGCGGATACTGTATTGTACGGACATAGATAATGCCAATACTTAGGCTCGCATATATGCGTTAAGTACTGGAGAATACAGTCAGCGCGCGATGGCGCAAGGTGGCGGATGCGCTAATGGCTGGCGTGCGCACCATGGCGTGCGGAGTATAAAGGCAGGGCGCGACCCGTTGTAAGAGACAGTCGTTCTTTTCCCTCACGCCCATATTTCAACAGCAATGTCGGGGCGGGTAGCCACCATCGCGTACAGCAGGCTGCCCACAAGGGCCTGATAGGGCATCTCAGCAGCCAACGGCTTGTTGCTACCGGGGACATCGGCACCAACCTCCGCTGGGGTGCTCACAGCGTAAGCGTCAGCAAGGTTGAACTTGTGCACCATGTCATCGATGTACTTGGCCTGATGCACCTTCAGCGTCGCATTGTCCCAGTCTCGCTCCACCGCCATGCCTAGCGCCCAGGCACAGACGCCCAAGTCCTTGATGAAAGCGGGCGCCTAATGCCGTCTTGAAATCCGCGGCCCATACTGCGTCCTTGAAGGCAAAGATCATGTCGTCCACGTACACCATCAGGATGCAGATCAACTGCCCACCCTGCCAGTAGACGTACGCGCCAGGGTCGGACTTGAGCTGCTGAAACCCGTAGCACACCAAGAACTTATGCAAGGTGTTGTGCCAATTTCGGGGCGATTGCTTCAGCCCGTACAGGCTCTTCAACAAGCGCAAGACCATGGGCCGCCCTCTTGCATCGTACTGCTCATAGCCAGGCGGCGGCCTCATGTAGATCTCCTCCTCCACTGGAGCATACAGGAACGCCGTGTCGACATCAACCTGATGGATATTCCAACCGTATTGTACTGCAATCGCAAACAGCACTCGGATAGTGGTGAACTTCACAGTCGGTGCAAAAGTCTCTGCATAGTCGATGCCATGTCGTTGACGGCAGCCTTGGACAACCAGTCGGGCCTTGAAGCGCGCGATACTGCCATCAGCGTTGTATTTGACCTTGAATACCCATTTGCTGGGAATGGCTGTTCGCTCCTCTGGTAACTCGCACACCACCCACGTGCCCTGCTTCTCCAACGAGTTGAATTCTGACTCTACGGCTTGCGCCCATTGCTCCTTGAACGGTCCGGACAGGGCCTGCTTGAGCGTGATGGGCTCATCGACACCCTGTGTCACTGCCGCGAATGCGGCGGCCATCATAGCTGCAGCGTCGTCGTTGGGGTTTTCCGGATGCACGACCCACCATTGCCCAGGAGCTCGGCGAGAACGAGCAGGGTAGGGGTCCCTCTCAGCACGCTGGACTATAGGTTCCTCTTGCCCGCCATCGTCGATTCCCTTGTTCGTCTCCAACTGGGTCAGCTCCAGCGTGGGTTGCTGCGGTCCAAGTTCCAGTTCCTCCGCAGTCAGTGGCTCCTCCTCAATCTCAAGCTCCTCCTCAACGTCGTCCGTTTCATCCACGACACGCCGGTGAGCCTCGGTTATCTCTTGCAGCCGTGATGCGTCGGACGTGCTGCCAACCCCGCTGTTATCGAGAAGTGCCTGGTATTGGGGGAACATCTCAAGGCTTGCAGCAGCATCGCCCCCACTGCCCCCCTTGCTGCTGGAAGCCGCATCACGCCAACCCTCATCGAAAATCACATTCCGACTTGCAACGACGCAGCGAGTAGCTGGGTTCCACACTAAGTAGGTGTGAGATTCCTGCCCATAACCAACGAAGACCCCGCGAAAGGCCTTGGCGTCAAGCTTCCGCCTATTCCCGGCATCCACGTGCACATACGCTGGACAGCCGAACACCCGCAACCCAGCCACATCTGGGGTCTTGCCAGTGTGACGCCGGTAGGGAACAGAACCGACACCCCGACTGTAGACATTGTTGCGGATGTGCATCGCGGCACAGAAGGCCAGCGCCCAGATCTCACGACCCAGGCCTGCATGTAGAAGCATAGCCACCGTCATCTCGGACAGAGTAAGCCACATACGTTCCTGCAGACCATTCTGCCATTGGCAGTATGGCGCAGAAAACTCAGGAACGAAGTGCAGGCCATCGCATGCAGATCGAAAATCCGCACTCTGGAAGACTGAGTCGTTGTCCAATCTCAGGCGAGCTGTACTCTTGTCGTATCCGAATCGGGGATGCACGCGCCTGATAGCGCGCACCACCAACAGCAGAGCCCTCGGAGCCTCATCCTTGGACTTCATGAACACCACCCAGCCGTATGCCGAGTAGTAGTCAGTCATCCCAAACACGTAACGGAACCCGCCAATGGACGTCACACCCACTGGCCCCCAGATGTCAGCTCCAAACTTCTGCAGTGGCCCACTAGGACGCTTTGACGCAATGCGCGACCGCGGCTGTTCGTGAGACTTCCCCAACGCGCAACATTCACAAAACGGCAGTATCTCATCCTTCGCGAACGTGATCCCCGAGACGCTCTCCGCAAGCAAACGATCCATGCCTGCAGCATGCAGATGGCCAAGACGTCTGTGCCACAGCAACTTTGACAACTTCCCACAAGCTTGCAGCGCAACAACATCCGCAGGGCTGGGCGCATGCCCGCTCCGTAGTATTCTGCTGCTAAAAGCGTACAAGTTGCTTCCCGGAGCGCGCCCGATAGGGACCCTCATATCACGGCCAGCAGAGCGCAAGACCATGGAGTCCCCGTTGGCCGTGTAGTGAAACGAAGCGCCACGCTCCTGCGCCAACCGCTGGCTAAACAACCTGCGGTAGCCATGTTTTGTTTTGCCCGGCAAGTCCGGGACATGCAGAACCCCACGAAGCACACTGCGTACTTCGCCGCCATCGGCTCGAACAACCATCCAGACCGTCCCCCGGCCCACCGCCAGACAGCAAATACCCCCCACCTCAACCGGTGGTGCAAGCTGCTCATACTCCACGAAGCTGTCAGAGTCAGCCACCATGTGCGGATATGCCCCACTGTCCTTCACCCACATGTCCGGGTAGCTTCCGAGATCATCATTCAGCCCCAGCATGCACGCCCCTCGTGCATCGACAACAGCACTCGCAAGAGCAACCGCATCAAGCAAGTAAGCGGAATCAGACTTGGTTACAACACGGGCAGAGCCGCCCATGCCACCAGAGGCACTACCCGCCTCATCATCAGACATGCCGAAACAGTCAGACAGCCCAGACAGCGATATGATCTCATCCATGTTGTGGCTGTCCAGGTCATGCTCGCGCTCTTTCGCCTGAGCAACAGCACCAGCAGCCTCAGCCGGCCGCACATCCTCCTCGGACTCATACTCCCCTCCGAAGAGGTCATACAGCAGGGTGCCCGGTTCCGGCGCCCAATCATCCCACTCGTCATCCAGCAGGGACAGCGCAACGCGCTTTGCAGGTGGGGTGTTACCGGCATTCTCAGCCATGAAAGCAACATGCTCCTCCTCCTCATCAGCAACAAAGGCCGCCGGTGCCGGGTCCGCAGCAGCTTGACGCCTGTTGCCTCTTGGGCGCTGCGGGCAGTCCCGCTTGAAGTGAGGCCCACCGCACTGCCAGCATCCACCGCGCAGAGGGGCACCAAGGCGGCGAGGTCCAGATCCATCGCCTGTGGCCAGATGGGCGGAGCGCTTGGTGCCACCACTGGCTATGTAGCCCTCCGCAGATGGCTCCGATGCATGGTTCTTCTCAATACGCTTGGAGTAGTTCTGCGCCAGCTTGAGGCAGTCACCCTCCCAGGTGATGGCGCGGCCCTCATGCTCCGCGGTCACCTGCAGGATACCGATGATGGGCTCGTACTCGGGACGGAGGCCAGCCAGGAACTGAGTCACTACTTGGTTATGTGATGGAGCTTCAACATCCTCATGCTCCTCAGCCTCAGCCACCAAGTCCAAGAAGGCGTTGTCCAGGCGATGGTAGTATGCCTCCACAGTCTCGGTGCGCTGTTGACCGGATTGGAGCACCGCATACATGTCGGAGATCCTGCCGAGATGGCCTCCCTCAAAGCGGGTGCGCAGAGCTGCCCAGGCTTGGCCTCCAGAGGTAGCATTGTCATTCAGGTGCCGACGGATGACATCCAGGAGCTCCTCGGGGAGCAGCGCAGTCAGGGTGGCATACAGCTTGAAATGCTGATCAGATGAGGCATGCTCACTCATCATCATGGCCTGCTTCATGCCAGTGGCGTTGCAATAGGCCTCCATCTGGTGCCTCCAGCGGCGCCACCCCTTGGTCTGACCAGAGAAAACGGGCGGCAACGGAATGCGCGGCGCGCGGGCGGACACTCCTTCCGGCATGATGATCACAGTGATGGAAATCAACTGCAGAGCGGGACAGAGGCCAAGTCAGCGGTCTGGTCCTCACAGGGCCAAAAGCCCCCACCACTGCTTGCCGCAGTGGCAACTTTCTCCCACCAGAGATGGTCAACAGGGAGAAACTCGGTCAATATTTCGAAATTGGGGAGAGAAAACAACCGGAGCCGCACAAACTTTTAATTACCGGCCGCGATTAATCAACAAACAACCGCGGCCTCGAGGAAATCAAATTACCGGCTACGATAAATCGGAAAACCACCGGGAAATCCGGCTACTTTTTGATTCTCGTAGATTCGCCTATAACACGGCGGAAACTACGTCGTTCTCCGGTCGCAGACTGCTGCTAACTCGGCAACCTGCCTGCCTCGTGACGAGGGTCGATACCACTGGCACAAGACCACGACAGAGCGCTCGACGAGGCCATCTGCCCCCCATGTGGCCGGCGAGGCAGCTCGACACACTCTAACTGGGCGAGCGACAAGCGCACACGAGTCGACACGACTCGAAGCCGGCCCGAGTCGTCGAGAGACTGAAAGGGGCGTCGGAACGCGGCCCCAGGCGTCGAGAGGCACAGCCGAAACGAGAGAGGTCGACAGCAGCGTCGAGCTGCACAGGCAAACAGCCCCTACGCCCCTACAGGACGCCCACTGCCTAGGGAGGCCAGTGTCGAGCAGCGACCTCGCGTCGCACAGGCAAACGAGCCCCACGCCCCGTCCCAGGGCGCCCACTGACTGCCACCGTCAGTGCACCGCTTCTCGCGGCCACGCTCGGCTCTCAGCGAGCGAAAACGAGTCGTTCGAGTCCCCAGCCCAACAGCGCAGGTCCCCTCCCAAGAATCAGCAGCAAGGGGCGGCGGAAGAACCTGGTTGTGATGCTCCTGTGGTTGGCAGAGGCCGATCCTTGGCTTGGGAGATGAAGGGAAGCGAGGGCCCAACTAACCTGCTGAAATATGGGCGTGAGGGAAAAGAACGACTGTCTCTTACAACGGGTCGCGCCCTGCCTTTATACTCGCGCACGCCATGGTACGCGCGCCACCCATTAGCGCATCCGCCACCTTGCGCCATCGCGCGCTGACTGTATTCTCCAGTACTTAATGCATATGTGCGAGCCTGAGTATTGGCATTATCTATGTCCAGTGTATCCGCTGGTGCATCGGCCGATATCCTGCAGTATATTCTAGTACTGCATGGCGCCCATCATTGATACTCAGCAGTACCGGAATCTTGATTGTGCTCGCACGGGCGTCCTCGTACTCGTAGATGTACAGCCGCTCCGCGATGTACGTCTGCTGCCGGAGATGTACTCGCGTCCTCGTACTCGTAGCCGTACGATCGCTCCGCCGTCTACAGATACTGCTGAGAGTGTGCAGGCGTCAAGGCTCCAGACAGCCGGTCAAACGCCTACAAGACTGGTATCAAACAACAGGGATGACTGACTACTACTCGGCATACGGCTGGGTGGTGTTCATGAAGTCCAAGGATGAGGCTCCGAGGGCTCTGCTGTTGGTGGTGCGCGTTATCAGGCGCGTGCATCCCCGATTCGGATACGACAAGAGTACAGCTCGCCTGAGATTGGACAACGACTCAGTCTTCCAAAGTGCGGATTTTCGATCTGCCTGCGATGGCATGCACTTCGTTCCTGAGTTTTCTGCGCCATACTGCCAATGGCAGAATGGTCTGCAGGAGCGTATGTGGCTTACTCTGTCCGAGATGACGGTGGCTATGCTGCTACATGCTGGCCTGGGTCGTGAGTTCTGGGCGCTGGCCTTCTGTGCCGCGATGCACATCCGCAACAATGTCTACAGTCGGGGTGTCGGTTCTGTTCCCTACCGGCGTCACACTGGCAAGAACCCAGATGTGACTGGGTTGCGGGTGTTCGGCTGTCCAGCGTATGTGCACGTGGATACCGGGATTAGGCGGAAGCTTGACGCCAAGGCCTTTCGCGGGGTCTTCGTTGGTTATGGGCAGGAATCTCACACCTACTTGGTGTGGAACCCGGCTACTCGTGGTTGCAAGTTGGAATGTGATTTTCGATGAGGGTTGGCGTGATGCGGCTTCCAGCAGCAAGGGGGGCAGCCTGCTGTACGCGATGGTGGCTACCCGCCCCGACATTGCCGAAGCTGTGAGCAAGTTGTGCATGGTGATGGCCAAGTCTGAAGAGCGCCACAGGCAGGCTGCCAAGCGAGTCCTGCGATACCTGAAGCGTACCAAAACCCTGGGGCTGACCTTCAGTGGGGGCAAGGCTGACGGCCTACTGCACGGGTACTGCGACGCCGACTGGGCCGGAGACGTGGTGTCACGACGCTCCACCTGTTGTTTGATACCAGTCTTGCAGGCGTATGACCGGCTGTCTGGAGCCTTGACGCCTGCACACTCTCGGCAGTATCTGTAGACGGCGGAGCGATCGTACGGCTACGAGTACGAGGACGCGAGTACATCTCCGGCAGCAGACGTACATCGCGGAGCGGCTGTACATCTTCGAGTACGAGGACGCCCGTGCGAGCACAATCAAGATTCCGGTACTGCTGAGTATCAATGGTGGGCGCCATGCAGTACTAGAATATACTGCAGGATATCGGCCGATGCAGAATATACTGCAGGATATCGGCCGATGCAGCAGCGGATACTGTATTGTACGGACATAGATAATGCCAATACTTAGGCTCGCATATATGCGTTAAGTACTGGAGAATACAGTCAGCGCGCGATGGCGCAAGGTGGCGGATGCGCTAATGGCTGGCGTGCGCACCATGGCGTGCGGAGTAATAAAGGCAGGCGCGACCCGTTGTAAGAGACAGTCGTTCCTTTCCCCTCACGCCCATAATTCAACAGGTTAGTTGGGCCCTCGCTTCCCTTCATCTCCCAAGCCAAGGAGCGGCCTCTGCCAACCACAGGAGCATCACAACCAGGTTCTTCCGCCGCCCCTTGCTGCTGATTCTTGGGAGGGACCTGCGCTGTTGGGCTGGGGACTCGAACGACTCGTTTTTCGCTCGCTGAGAGCCCGAGCGTGGCCGCGAGTAGCGGTGCACTGACGGTGGCAGTCAGTGGGCGCCCTGGGACGGGGCGTGGGGCTCGTTAGCCTTCTGCGACGCGAGGTCGCTGCTCGACACTGCCTCCCTAGGCAGTGGGCGTCCTGTAGGGGCGTAGGGGCCTGTTTGCCTGTGCAGCTCGACGCTGCTGTCGACCTCTTCGTTTCGGCTGTGCCTCTCGACGCCTGGGGCCGCGTTCCGACGCCCCCTTTCAGTCTCTCGGATCGACTCGGGCCGGCTTCGAGTCGTTGTCGAATCGTTGGGCGCTTGTCGCTTCGCCCAGTTAGAGTGATGTCGAGGCTGCCTCGCCGGCCACAGGGGGGGGCAGACGGCCTCGTCGAAGGCGCCTCTGTCGTGCGTCGTTGTGCCCGTGGTATCGGACCCTCGTCACGAGGCAGGGCAGGTTTGACCGAGTTAGCAGCTAGTCTGCGACCGGAGAACGACCGTAGTTTCCGCCCGTGTTCTAGGCGAATCTACGAGAATCAAAATTAGGCCGGATTTTCCCGGTGGTTTTCCGATTTCTCGTTAGGCCGGTAATTTGATTTCCGCGGGAGGCCGCGGTTTTGTTTGTTGATTAATCGCGGCCGGTTTAATTAAAGTTTGTGCCGTTCTCCGGTTGTTTTCTCTCCCCAATTTCGAAATTTTGACCGAGTTTTCTCTCTGTTGACCTTCTCTGGTGGGAGAGAGTTGCCACTGCGGCAAGCAGTGGTGGGGCTTTTGGCCCTGTGAGGACCAGACCGCTGACTTGGCCTCTGTCCCGCTTTGCAGTTTGATTTCCATCACTGTGATCATCATGCCGAAGGAGTGTCCGCCCGCGCGCGCGCATTCCGTTTGCCGCCGTTTTCTTGGTCAGACCAAGGGTGGGCGCCGCGTGGAGGCACCAGATGGAGGGCTTATTGCAACGCCATGGCATGAAGCACGGCAATGATGATGAGTGCGCATGCCTCATCTGATCAGCACTTCAAGCTGTATGCAACCCTGACTGCGCTGCTCCCCGAGGAGCTCCTGGATGTCATCCGTCGGCACCTGAATGACAATGCTACCTCTGGAGGCCAAGCCTGGGCAGCTCTGCGCACCCGCTTTGAGGGAGGCCATCTCGGCAGGATCTCCGACATGTATGCGGTGCTCCAATCCGGTCAACAGCGCACCGAGACTGCGGAGGCA
>VCJN01001764.1:0-26131 GCA_006384855.1 Tetraselmis striata | reverse complement strand
GAGGCCAAGGAGGCGGCGGAGGGCGAGGCGGCCACGATGACGGCGTCGCAGCTATCGCTGCCGGGGAGCAACCCGCGGCCGTACGCCGCCGGGGCCCCCTTTGTGCCCGACGCCCTGGCCACGCCCTACGCCGAGCCGCTCACCACGCGCAGCGCCACCTTCAACTTCATCCTCTCGGACGGCCGCTCCCACAGCGTGCCCATGTAGCGCCGACCCGCGGGGGCGAGGCACTACTTTAACTATACATATTCACCCGCCAGAACGGTGTGCACGTCCTGCTGCAGTGGGCTTGGTGCCAGCGACTCTTGCCAGCTCGTTTGCTCCCATAATATATGCCGCCCCGTCGGCGCCGGCGCCGCGCGCTACTTGCGGGGCGGCGCTTCCTCCGCCTCGGCCATGATGGTGTCCGTGAGCTCCTGCAGCAGGCGCTCCTTCTGGTCCGCGGGCGCTTGCTGCCAACCCAGGGGCGGCGGGTGACGCAGGGGGGGAGGGATGGAGGGTGGTCAGGAGGATGGCGCCGGTGCGGAATTCTCAGGGATTCAGGCACTGTGCACGTGAAGGGCTGCACGATTTGAATCTGAAGGGCCAATGCGTGAGGGCGGCGGGCGCTACTACCAGCCCCGCTGCTGCAGCTGCGGGCACTAGCATGCCTCTCATCAAGTGGGCATGTGGGAACTGCTCAAGCCCGCAGCTCTCAGATGGGGTGAAATTGACCCCCCCCCCCCCCCCCCCCTACCCCCCGCGCGCGCCCTATCCCACCATTTTTTCTCAACGGCATGGCAGGCACGGCAAGTGAGTCATGCATCGAAGGCCAAGTAGCAATGAGCCGCGCCCGTGCCGCTGCTATACACTGCACCATTAAAATCCTCCTGCGCCCCCTTTGCTGCCCGACTCGTACCCGATATTGCCCCACAATCTTCCGGCGCGGCAAGCGGGGGCCGGGAAGGAGTGAGCGGCCCATTGTTTCGGCGCTCTCCTGCTGAGGGGCAAGACCTGACATGATGAGGGCCAAGACCTGTCAGCTATATACTGCACCACTAAAGTATTGCATCGTCCCACATTGCACATCAGATTGTATCCCCTATTCTCCTTGCAGTGTACATTGCGACAATTCATATACGATTTGCCTTGCTCGGGTTCATTGGGGGGGGGGGGGGGGGGGGGGGGGTACAAACCAAATGCGAGGGATCCAAAGAGTGGGTCGGATTGCACCCCCCCCCCCCCCCCCCCCGCCTCCCCCCCCCCCCCCCCCCTCCTTCACACACACACACACACACACACACACACACACACACACAAGCCCCTTGCTGACTATCCTGGACAGAGCGTCGAGGCGGGGGGAGGTGGGGGGAGGCGCACCTGGATGGCGGCCACCCGCGCGACGTGCTTCTCCACCTGCTTGCTCATGCCGGCCACCACCTCGCGCTCCTTGGCGTCCATCTTCCGGTCGATCTCCCCCAGCGTGGACGCGATCACCCGCTGCTGCTCCGCCTACCCGCCGCCGCGCGCAGGGCAAAGGCGTGCGTGAGCTACCCACATCGCGCAGCGCATCGCGGTTCCTGATGGGTTCTCCACATGAGGCTCCGCACCGTCAGCGGCTGCTTCGTCTTGGCGTCCAGCTCCGCCGCCTCCAGGCCTGCGGCGGATAGAACGCATAATGAAAAAGACCTACGGTGTCTCATTACACATAGTACAGTTATGCACAGCTACCATAGGGTAGCACATCCATGGGCAAGGCCCAGTGGAGGCATTGGCCGGCGGTGCGAGGGCGGATGGGTTGATGCCCCTGGGGGGGCGGCGGGGCGCACTCATCAGCAGCGTTTTGAGGCTGTTGATGACGGCGTGCTCCGTCTCCAGTCGCTGCTGTTCCCTTTCCCTCTTGAGCTGCGAAAATGTGCACCAGTCATCAGTTGGGAGGACGGCAGGTGGTGGTGGTGTGGTCGCTGTAGGTAAGCGTATAAAGCAGAGAGCGCAGTACGTGCCCGCAGCATGTTGTCCATCGTCGCCTGCGCCCGCGCTTTCAGCGCCCCGAGTTCCTGCGCCAGGGGCAGCATAGGGCGATTAGAAGCCTGACAAAACGAGGCCGTGAGTGCTGAGACGGATTTTTGCAGCGGACTACCCCCCCCCCCCCCCCCCCCCCCTTCTCCCGCTCCCCCGCTCCCCCCCCTCCTCCTACAAGGCACCCTCTGCCCGAGTGCGACGGCCGGTCTCGGGAGCAAATTCAAAAACAAATAAACGGCCAAGTAGCCCCCCCGCCTCCCCAACCCCCTCCTTGGTGTATCTCGAGGCTCGCCCTGGCCTGTGTTGGCCAGACGCTCTCGCCGAGTCCTTCAGCCCCCTCGTATCCCGGGGCGGCGAATGCAACGACTGGATTGCAACCGCTGAGCAGCGCCGCCGCACCCTGTCGCCGTACTCCGCCGCCGAGGGGCGCGCAAACACGGAGCGTAGCGCCCGCAAAAGCGTGCTCATTGGGCCGGGCTTACGACGACGGCCTGTCTTTATGTCCCCAGCCAGCAATCGGCAGAACCTCTGGGGGGTAGCGGGGCCCAGGATAGGATGCCCAGACTTGTGGAATGTGGACTCCTCACCACAGGCGCTGGCTGTTTTTTTTGTTTTTTTTCGCCCCCGGGACAAAAGGCTTTTTGCCGGTATTGCGGGTGCAGGTACCTGTAGCGACTACTGATGTACTCGTAATCCGGACAGACGGCCCAGGCGAGCTGGGACCAGCCCGCCTATCCGCACGTTGGCCCATTTTTCAGGTCCTCATTCAATTCGTGACGTACCACGGTACTGAATCACTGCGTCTTTGTTACGAGATGAGACAGTACTTGTTAAAGCTCTGATGTGATAAATAAACTAGTAGCAGTATAATCCGCTGTACTGTAGCATCTGTACTTACATGAGCTAGCAGCAGAAGATGAGACAGTACTGGTACGAGTATGCAGTGACGACTAAGCTCTCACGGCCCGGCCGGTCTCGAGCCGCCGACTTGCATGCTCGTCGTCACTCGCTCTACCACTACTGAGCGCTTTAGTCACCATAAGTTCCCGGGTCTGATGGTGGGATCGACCAGGGAACTCATACGAACGAGGGATGGTGTTCTGCTTGGCGTCTACGACCGTCGTCGTCGGCATACCCGTACTACCGCTTGCTGATGCTACCCGTGCAGTAGTGGCGCGCAGGCGCGAAGTCCGCGCAAGCAGAATCGCGTCTGCTGCAGTTATTGATGTATTGTGTCGAAGGAACTGAGACATATTCTGTACGAATGTACTAAATGACACAGTAGTCAATGCAAAATAAATATCGGCGAGCCCCCTTCAGGGCGGGACCTGAACTGAAATCACATAATTTCAAGGAATAAGTAGGGTGGGGGCTTGTGGTCGTGGCTTGGGTTGTGGCCGGATTGCACATTATGATAGAATTACGCACCCGAGTATTTCCCACTGCCCGCCGATTGGCCCGGATTCATGCCATGCCTGAGCGGTTCCCGGAACACTGCCCTGCATGTGGCGGAGGTGAATCTGAGACTATCTATCGAACATATGTTGGTGGAGGAGTGCCCGCGGTGGGGGTATCACCGTCATACTTTTGGGTTGTTAGTTCCGGAGTTCAGGGGTTTTTATTAGTAGTCAGGTTATTGCGTCAACACCTGAGGACTTAACTGCCTTTATTTTGGGCTGGGTTCCCCCTCCCTTCACGGCGCCCTGGATTTTACTGGGAACGGGAAATTTTTCCAGCTATGGCGTCGGGCCCTCCCTCACATTGCCTTTTTGTTGCACTACATGTATCACTCCCGAAATGCTTTGCTCCACGGGTTGGGGCTTGCCCCAACTCGCATTACTCGAATGTGCCGACGCCCAAACGGGTAGGGCGGACCTTTCGTGGTCAGTGCCGGGTATTTTGATGGCAGTGTTTTAGACGGTGATCCAACAGTGTTGGAAATTCCGTCACTGGCCTCCAATTAGTCTTGCAGAATGCTTCGGCAATTTGCTTGATGACTATAACGGAGCGTCGCCTACCCAGGGCTTTCCGTAACTGGATTGCTGCCTAAACGGCAGTCGTAGATACGCTGCAAGGGTTTCACTGGTGCCAACAGTCCTGTCCCGGGGGCGCAGGCCCATTACCGAAAAAGTGCTTTGGCATCATTACAAGCCTTTTTCAAGATGACACCCAAGCTCGCGGCCTCGCCCATGGCGGCGATAATCAGCTCCAGCGGATGAGCTGAAAGTCCGCCAAAGACAACAGCACAGCGGGAAGGCGCTAGCTGCAGCACGCGGGAGCGCGTCGCCCAGAAGCTATCAAGGATGTAATCCTTGTAGGGTATATGTACAGGTAGTCGCTTGGCAGTCTTTTGCTGGCAACCTTTCATAGTTGATGTTAGCTCTGTTTGTAGTGCGCATTTGTGAAAGCCCTTATGTTATAAAAAATTGTACATGTAGTCGCTATTGATTAATACCGCCACTATTCGGTACTATACATTAGCGCCAAATTCCGACCATTGTTCAAATTGCACACAGCGGTCAGACGGAGATGACCCCCGTGTACAATTGAGGGGGGTTGTTGGAATTTGCCCGATACCCTAGCTCCGGCCGATACCCTAGCACCGGCTGGGCATATGTCGTGCGCGCCTTTACTGCACGCGCGCGCCTGTCTCATGGCCCGCCGGGCGCTCTGCTTTCACTCTCTTCCGGCCCACAGTCCCCGCAGCTCGAGTCCGGCTCGCTGCTCCATCCCACTGTAAGATGCTCCGAGCACTTCCACTCAGCATCACCTCCGCGGTTGAGCCGTTTCGACCGTCCAGGAGAAAAATGGCTGGCTACCATCGCACGGCGGGGCGTGCGAAGGGCGGGCGGGGGGGGGGGGGGGGGGGGGGGACGATGTAGTTTGTAGCCAGCTCCACGCAGCGAGGGCTCGATGGCGTCTACCAACTGAGTGTCCATTGGCTGCCAAAGCATTCTGGCACGATGTGTGGCGGCGGCTCGATGGCGCCAACTAGCTGCGTGCGCGGGCTGAGAAAGCGACCGGGGCACATGGCGCAGCGGCGGGCCGTTGGCGCCGACCTACTATATGCCGTGAAAGCCGCCGGGGCGCAGGATGCTGTGGCGGCACGATGAGGCCGGCCAGCCGCGTGTCCAATATGCGGAGGAGACCAGGGCACATGGTGCAGAGACGGCATGACGGCGCCGACCATCTTCGTGCCCCGGGCCGCGGAAACGACCAGTGCGCATGGTAGTGCAATTACGGCCCGTTGGCGCCGACCAACTGCATGCGCAGGCCGCGGAGGCGACATGGCACATGATGCAGTGGCAACCCGTTGGCGCCGACCAGCTGCGTGTGCATGCCGCAGAAGCGACCGGGGCACATGGCGCAGTGACGGCCCGTTGGCGCCGACCAGTTGCGTGCGCATGCCGCGGGGGCGACTGGGGCGCGCGTTGCGGTGACGGCCTGACATCGGCGGTGACGAGCTGCGTGCCCGGGCCGCGGAAGCGATGACTGGAGCACATGATGCAGTGACGGCCAGTTGTTGCCAACAAGCTGCGCGCATAGGCCGCGGAAGCGGCCATGGCACAAGGTGTATGTAGTGGGCGCCTGATGGCTCGAACCAGCGCCGGTGCCCGGAGGCGAAATACAACGGTGTCCGGTTGGTGCCGACCAGCTGTGCTCATGGGACTGTGAGGGGGATCCCGGCTATGGCGCGGAGTAGCACGTTGAAGCCGAAGGTCCCACCGGCTCAGCAATCACGCCTGCCCGGAAATGGCGGTCTTCTTCACCGGCGAGCCAAAGGCCGGTGGCATGGGGGGCTATGGTAGTGTCGCCATACATGAAGAGCGCCTTCCCCCCCCCCTCCCCCCCCCCCCCCCCCCCCCCGCCGAGAATCAGTCGAACGGTTGTGTGCGTGGGACACTGGTTGCCGGCGCGAAGAGCCGGCGCACGGTGCTCTCTGGACGATCGTCGACTGCCTTCCGGCCAGCGAGACATGTCCTCGAGCTGGACGCGGGGCATCACTTGTGATGAGTGGCATGTAG
The DNA here is from genome assembly GCA_006384855.1 of Tetraselmis striata. Classification (NCBI taxonomy): domain Eukaryota; kingdom Viridiplantae; phylum Chlorophyta; class Chlorodendrophyceae; order Chlorodendrales; family Chlorodendraceae; genus Tetraselmis; species Tetraselmis striata. The sequence continues at coordinate 20,105 of VCJN01001764.1, read as the reverse complement.
AACCAAAGACCTCGCATGTCACGACGCCATTAGCTCTGTTGCGGCGCGACCCCATGCATGGTGGGTGCGCCGCGACAAAGAAAGGTGGGACAGACAAGCCCCATGGTGCTTTAAAGCACACAACGAAGCAACATGCGGGAGCCACGCTATGCTACTCAGGATGCCTGCGTCGGGAACCGCATGCGGTGGTGCCGTACGGGACAACGATGTCGATGCAGCTCCTCGGGCGGCACGGCATACGAGCACCACATGTTAGCACCGTATTTGCGCCGTACCGCGCCTGCCAAGCAGACGACGAGGGAAAGGAAGCCCCAGCCAGGTACTACTGAAGTAGCAGGAAACCTAATTTCAAGGAAGGGTGAGGGCGCAGGCACCATGCCGAAAAGGTGCTTTGGCATTATTACAAGCCTATTGGAGGGACCAGAGGGCCTAAGAGGCAGACTACCCGCGAATTCGAACGAAGTGAGGAGAGGGCGGGCGTGGCTGTCGCAGCGCGATCTCATGGCGGGTGCGCCGCGACAATGATGGGGACAGAGAAACCCCCTGGTGCTTTTAAGCACCCGACGAAGCAATACGCGGGAGCAGCGCTACCCGGAATGGCTGCGTCGGGAGCCGCACGCGGATGGTGTCGTACAAGAATCGGTACTCGTCCTACCTATACCACTATGCTGGGCACTCTTCGCCAACTTGCCCGCTCATGCTCACTTGCAGTTCATGTTCCTGTCGCGCGCCGACACGGCGCGCGGCAATTGCGACATTGCGCCGTCGGGAGACGGCGCCTTAATTTCGCAACTCGCTCCGACGTTCGCTGGCGCCAACTTCCCATCTGCGTCTGCTCTACGCCTGCGCCTCGATCGATGCTCCTGTACGTCCTCTCGGCTCGAGACACCTCTACAACCCGACATCTTCCGACTTCGTTTGGTCGGCACGCCTGCCGACTGCCCACGCTCGCAGTCGTAAACGAACCGCGTGTATGGTATATAAATCCTCAACTGGCAAAACCAGCACTCGGTTGCATATTTGAAATGATCTAAGCCTGTTTATGTTCGCGTTTCCCCACAATTCTAACTGGTATCCCAGTGCAACCCGTCGCTACTGCTGTATTTGATTGCAGATTATTGCGGATTATTATTGGGATTATTATTGCGGATGATGCGCTGTCAGTTACTGCGCGGATTATTACGATCGGTCTTGCGGATGATGAGATGCCCCCGCGTGATGACGTCAGCACGTAATTATGACAGCGTAAACACGTTCCTGTCGTCTTAACATGCCCTGTAATTGCTCCGCCTGCGCTGTGCGCCTGTGACGCAGCAGCGTTACAACGTACTGTACCCTATACCGTATAAGGTACCGCGTCTGGCACATTTAATAATGCCTTTTGGAGCAATACCCTATGTAAACGCATACACTACTAATACAAAGTGCTCAATCGGCGCCGTACCCCCTTCCGCTGCCCGAACAGTTGCCGGACCAGAAGATGAAGAGGAACGCCAAGAATTGCCATTTCGTCGCTACCCGGATAGCAAGAGGTAAGGATTACCTCTGCTATTATTACCTGTGCCCGTAATATATGCAGCAATGACGCGTGTTTTGCGCGCGCGCGCGGGTTGTACTCCTCGCGCTACATCGTGGATCGCTCGACGGTCTGCCAGCACGGCGCCAATATAGAGGACACTGCTGGGTAGACACAGCATGCTCTCGCCCCCCAGTCGCTACCTCGCCACTTCTCCCTGCCTACTACCCTCGGAACCACATAACCGTCACGTCCCTCCTTCCGGCAGCTGCCCCCTTTCATAATGGCCCGCTTCTCGGCATCTCTGTTTGTGCTCTGTGCTGCTATGGCGGTTCTCTGCGCTCTGTCGCAGCCCGCCGCCGCAGGTGCGCCACCGCCGCTCCCGCCTTGGTCGCCGTGACATACAGATCCCAATATTCGCCCAGCCCGTCGCCGTTCAGCCCCTCACCTGAAACATAACCTCGGCGCTGATGCCGGATCAGCACGGTCAAATTGGCTACGTCGCTTCGCCCCCGCCCAGTTGACTGCCCGGGTTCCCGGGTCTCCGCCGCTCCGCACGCCCGTATCGTCACTGCCGGGCGATGCTGGCGCTGACCCGCCACGACGCGCGGATGTACCAGTACATGTACCCCGTATCCCGCTCATGCCACTACTGCCGTCATCATCGTTATCGCTGCTGCTTTTTTAATCGCGGATCTACTACGTCTCTTATACGAATCATCTCTGCTTCCGAAAATGATTATTAGCTCCGACAAAGCTAATGGAAGTACTCCTTCCCGTATTAGCCCATTTTGAGCTGACCGTCGCGACGATGCGCTGCTCCGCCCGTTGACGCGCCCCCTTCCTTGCCCCGGCAGCGGTGGTGCCGACCATGGACGACTGCAGCAACCGCGCGGCGCTGCTGGGTGAGGAGCGCCTGCTCGGGAGCCTCGCCCCCTGCCTTTTCTTCAACTTTGGGGGGCGGGACGCGTGCTGCGCCTCTGCGCAGGACTTGCTGGCCAACGACACCGCCGACGCCGAGCTGGACCTCGAGCTCTGTAAGCGCCGAGCCCCACCCGGAAAATTAAGACATTTTATAAAAAATCAGTTTCCTTTGCGGAACCCGAGTCGGGTGTGTGGATATCCCTCGCCGATTAACTCCCAAGTCCCCGCGCTCTCGTCGGCGCCGCAGGTCTCTGCCAGCCCGAGTACCTGGCGGTGATGGATGACCTGCTGTCAGAGTACGACAACATTATGTCGCGGCAGACGGTCTTCAATATCTTCTCCGAGTGCCAGATTCCCCACATCCGCGACGACGGCGTCGCTGTCAACTGCCCCGCCGAGTAAATCACCCAAACTGTTCCACCGGAGCGGCCGTCCGGGGAAGCCAGGCCTCGAGACGCGAGCAGCAGGCCTCCGAGCAACAGTACGAGTACCGAGACCCCTGCACCGGTACCGACGCTGCCCCCCTCCTTTCTTTTTTCCCACAGTTTATACATAGCGACCACGCAAGGGCCTGCTCCTGTAACAACAGCTCCTAGTACAAGACAGAAATAACAGAACGCAGAGATACCTACCGGGCGCCCCCTCGCTGCATCCAAACAGGCGGGGGTGACCAGACACTGTGAGAAGTGCGCGGTGCTCCTGCACCACGGGATCTTGGCGATAATGGGAGATGACTACATCCTCAGCAGTGGCGCCTCGACCGATTAGCCCCGCTGTCATGTCCCAACTTTTTGGGGGGGGGGGGGGGAAGAGGGGGGGGGACTCCAGGGGCCCTGTCTAGCACTCGTCGCAGCGCCCGCTGGCGACCAGCATGCTGCGCAGGTCGGTCATGAGGCCAATGTCGTCCGCGACGTCCTCCAGCAGCACGTGCATGCGGTAGCGCCAGTAGTGCTTGGGGTTGGTGGGGTCGTTGATCATCTCCTCCGCCGCGGGGCGTGTCATGTACTTGGGGCTCAGCGCCAGGATGTCCTGCAGCCGGGCGGAGGAAGGGGGGCAAGGGGAGGGGGTTCAGCCACGCCTGCGCGGTGCCGCAGAGCGACGCCGTATTAAGGCCGCAAGCCAGCCAGCACGCGAGAGGCGATGTTCTCTGCCAATGGCCAGTATGGAATATAACCTCAGTACACAAACTGATAGCCAACGGGTTTTAGGGTGACCCAAAGTATCAACACACAGCATGCGCGCATTTTCACAGCCGGGTGATGGGGCAGACTGCACTCAATGGCATTCCCCGGGGGCCGGGCTGGCTACAGGTCGACCGATGCGCGCTGCAGTGCGCAGGGCGACCCCGCTATGGCTGTCGGAGGATCCTGTTGTCAAATTATATGAAGGAGAGAAATTGCCGACAAATAGGGCACTGTGTCGGTGCTTGTGTCCTGCCGCGGGCGTGAAACCTACCGCATGCGGCCCTACTGTATTTGTAGCATTGTGGACATTTCCACTGGATATGGGCTGCTGTCATGCACGGCACCGTGAGGTTTGGCGTATGCTATGCCGCACATACTTCAAGGCAGTATCAACAGCCCTGGTTATCTCAGTTGCATGCGGAGACTGCCGTTGTAGCAAAGGAGAAGAGGGGGGGGGGAGCGGGGGTTGTAGGGTTTATGTTTAGGGTTTTATTTCCGGCGCACGGTACCAAGAACTCATGCGGACGAGGTGTGGCATGTTGGACCCTGGGGGGGGGGGGGGGGGGGGATCGCTGTCCTCGCACCTGCAAGGGGAACACCACCCAGCACGAGGCGGCCTCCATGTGCTGACGGACCACGTCGCGGATGATGGCGGGCGTGCAGACCGCGGGCGCGGGGCCGCTGCGCCCCAGCGCGGCCGTCCAGAAGCGGCCGCGCCGCTCCTCGTCCTCCTCGTACCACCCGCGCACGGTGCTCACGTCGTGGCAGGAAGGCGACGCCACTGCGAAGGCATACCACCGCGGGGCGGGGGGGGGGGGGGGGGGGTAAAGAACGATTCAAGGGTCCGAGTTTATAAAGATCGATGACCTGCTACCAACAGCATTGGTGCGGACGCCACATAATGCACGGATTGACGCGAGCTCCCCTTGGCCCTGTATTCTGCAAATGAATCGATTATTACTCGGGGCAATTCTGGGAGCTTTCGGAGAGATGCCGGCGTTTCTTTGGCAGCGGTGCCTTGAGCACGCCGTATTCTGTCAGCATGCTCCGGGGCCGCTAGCAAGATGTTGATAGTGCCCTGGACCCCCTCCTCCCCCCGGCAAAAAAGGGGGGAAGGCAGGTTGTACTTGGTAAGGTTGTACAGGTAAGGTTGTACCCTAACTGAAAACCTATTCATCAGATACACGCCACACCCGCGCACAGTTTCCGACACAATGCGGCCGACGCAAATCACCGCTCTCGTCCTCTACGAACCCATTCCCTTCGTAGAATTCAACGGGTTCAACCACACGCAGTTTGAAGTTGGGAAGACGAGGAGTGTGCCGTTGCTACTTTCTGCTCAGCCACGTTGGCAGGGCTGCGAGGCATCGCGGCCAGACATGTTTGACCCCCCACATGCGCGCGTGAGGGGAGGAGGGGGGTGGGGGGGGGGGGGGGGGGGGGGGGAGGCACCCGTCATGTAGGGGTATTGCGCGGGGTCGCCGAACTCGTCGCCCTTCTCCGCGGACATGCGCTGGATGCGGAGGCCAAAGAGGCCGAGGTCGTGCAGCACGGGCGGCACGCAGGCCGGCACAAAGCCCAGGTCCTCGCCAAACACCAGCATGCGCGTCGCGTTCATCAGCGCCGGCAGCGTGCGCATCGCGTTGGCGGACCACAGCGCGTCCTGCCGGCGGTGGAAGTAGTCCTCGGACAGGTCGCGCAGCGCCTCCTGCGCGTGCGCATCCAGGTGGCGCCAGGAGATGGTGTCCTCCATGCCAAAGCGCGGCAGGAAGGTGCCCTGTCGTGGTAAGGGTTTGCACAGGGTTTCATCAGAGGCACAGCGTGGCGACATGGTCCAGCGCGAGGCGCAGCCATCCGGGCCAGCGTGGAACACGGTAACAAACCCGGCGTGAATGAGCCTGAACGCGCTGTGAACGGGGTGTGTATGGCGGCGCGAAGGCGCAGCCGCACCGGCTCCATCGGGTTCTCCAGCAGCAGCACGTTCTTCAGCAGCGTGATCAGCCCCCGCCGCGTCATGTCCACCTCCTCCACCAGCCAGGCGGGGGAGCCGGGGCGGGGCTGGATGCCCAGGATGGCGCGCTCCGAGGCGTACTGCTCCCGGAACTCGAGCAGCCCGTCGCCCCGCTCGGTGAAGTACTTGCATGCCACCTGCTGGCGCAGCAACACCGGCACAGCTCAACACCCATTATTCAAAGGGAATCAGTTCATTCCCTTCCCCAAGATAATGATGTTAGTCTCAATGAAATACGCTTACCGCCCTCATACAACCGAATGATATCACCACAGGAGAGGGGCAGATGATGTCTCTACACACACGACGGGTGCCGGCGCGCCCACAGGAACCCTTGATATCCTGTCGAGCCAAATTGGAAGATTTGGCTTGCATGCACCCTACACCGACATTCCCTCTGGTTCCGCTATAGGTGCGTCTGTATTTGGCCTCTGGGTGCCAAGCCGGGTTCTTGTTTGCAATGGCCTTCATACTGCGCGGGCACCCGTAGCCTACGTAGACACGCTGACCATTCCATTCTCGTATATAATACCTTTGTCCGATGTTGCCCGCGGCAGGCACGATGTATCGAAGAGAAAGCCGGTGTGGGTGTGAGTCCACCGCGGCAGGAAGGATTCGGCCAGGTGTCCTGGTGCGGGGGCCCGGGATGGCGAGGGGCCGCGCGGCCGCACCTCCACCGCGAGGCTGCCGAAGAGCTCCTCTATGATGTGGTGCCGCACGTAGGGCTTGATCAGGCGGTCCATGTCCCAGAGCCCGCGCGACTCGAGCTCGTGGCGCCACAGCGGGATGGAGGGGCGGAAGTGGCCCAGCGTGGCGGTCAGGCACTCGCCCGGGATCTCCCAGATGCGGAAGAAGCCCAGGATGTGGTCGATGCGGTACGCGTGGAAGTACTGCGCCATGTGCGTCAGGCGGGCGCGCCACCAGGTGTAGTCGTCCTGCGGCGCGGCGGCGGCGCGGGGCGGGGTCAGCTGGGGCTGCGGGGGCGCAAGGGCCGCAGCTGCCCCGGGGGGGGCGGGGGGGGGGGGGGGTCAAATCTGGGGTGCGCCCACCTTGGCCATCTCCTCCCACGCGTAGGTGGGGAAGCCCCAGTTCTGGCCGTTCTTGTCAAACATGTCGGGCGGCGCGCCGGTGGAGACGTCCATGCGGAAGAGGTTGGGGTACAGCCAGGTGTCCACGCTGCGCTTGTCCACGCCAATGGGGAGGTCGCCCTTGAGCGCCACGCCCTTGGAGGCCGCGTAGTGCGACGCGTCCAGCAGCTGCCCAAACAAGAGGACACGAGGGGTCTCAGGAACCAACAGAGCGGACTTTACTGCCCTGCTTTGACGCATCCAATTCATCAGCTTGCCATCCATGTGGCGGCCAGCGGTTCATCCTTCATCCTAGACCCACATCTCTCCTACACCATTCCCCTCACTGCACCCCCATGGTCAATCCGAGCCTGGGGAAGAGCCCGACACATGACCCGAGCATTGCGACATTCAACAGCGAGTTTACACACGTTTGCCCGCATCGGACTGCGAGTGCCGGGAGCAAGTTTAATGCAAGTTGAGACGAGGGGCAGCTGTGCTGGCATTAGGGTTCAGTGTTACCTGGTATGTTATGGTTTAACGCGCCCAGCCCGGAGGCCTGGGGGTAGCTAAAGGGCATCACCCGGGCCCCATTGGGTGCCCGGATGTCGCCCCTACGTAAGGCACTAGAGTTAATTTTGTAATGTATTACAAGTATTGGAATGTATTGGATGTACGTATGCGCTTACTGGTTGCAGCAATGTTACGGTAAAGTCCCTCCCCACTACATCGAATGGCACAGACGTGTTGTGCTGTTTGAACTTCCAGACATATACAGGTGAGAGAGCTGATTCGCACAGCTGACATGTCGAGGTCATTGATAGCATGACCTGCAAGGCTCAAACTGTTCAAAGCGGGCACTCCCACACAGGCGGAACGGGGGAAGAGGGGGGAGGGGGGGGGGGGGGAGGTTCCTTGCCTGCAGGTGCAGGTTGTACTGCAGGTAGTACGAGAACTGGATGGAGGCGTGGTACTCGGTGCCGGGCGCCGTGAGGCGCTCGAGCGTGTCGGTGTCGGGGTGCGCCAGGCGGCCCCACGTCCAGTGCTCGCTGGTGCCAAAGAGGTCCCGCAGGAAGCAGAACGCGGCGTAGGGCTGCAGCCAGCCCTGTGCATGGACAGACGGGGGGAGGCGCTCAGCCGGCAGTGCGCGTGCTCTCAACCGCAAGAGGCAATCATAGGCAAGCGTCAGATGGCCATCGCGGAGAAGATCGGGGGGGCAATCGAAACACACCTTGTTGTTCTCGAAAAACGTCTTGAACTCCGCAGTCTGTGTGGGCATGGGGAAGGAGAAGGGGGGGGGGGGGGGGGGTCACACGCTACTTCACTTGCTGCCTCATGGAGCAGCATGCTCGATGCAGTGACAGGAAGGGGGGCCATGCCAGGCTGGGTGCGGTCACCTGCAGCTGGGGCTCCCCCTCCATGTCAAAGATCTCCCGGGCGATCTTCCGCTTGGCGGCCATCGTCCCCTGCGGCAACGGCACGCCGGTCAGCAACCGCCGGCTGACACCCCCCATTGCCAGCAGCGCCCGCTACCGTTAGCCGTTGGAGCCGACTCATCTACGAGAGCCCTTCAATTACAGCATTCGCTTTGAACTGGGCCATAGGAACATCCGCTATACTCCCCACCAAAGGTTCGGCTACATTTTACTTCTGGCAGGCAGGGCTGGTTCTCGTTCACATTGGCCGTAGTACCACATAGGCATGCCGCAGATGCCGCAGCACGCACCGTATAGTCCACATCCACCTTGTCCAGCTCCTTCCGCGCCTTGTCAATCTCTGCCTGAAGGCTCTCAGGAATGTCGCCTGCGGGATCCGGTTGAGTCAGTCCGGGAGCGTGCCGGGATGGCAAAGGGGGGGTCGGGCTTGTCACAGGGAGGGCATGCGTGACGAGGGAGGGCGGCGCACTGGACAGCTCCTCCAGGCAGAGGTACAGCGGGTGCAGCGCAAACACCTGGGCGCAGACAGCGGCGGGCGTCAGGGTTACAATCTTGAGTTTAGGTTCTAGGGTTTAGGTGTTCAGAGTTGCGACGGGGTTAGGGTTTAGGGCTGCGATGGGGTCAGGGTTTAGAGTTGCGACAGGCCTCAGCCTGAGGGTGCGGTAATACTCGAGTGCATGCGCGCTGCGGGTAGGGCTGGCACGTAGGGCTCGAGATGTAACCGTGGTCAAGCGGCGCATTCCGCGCAGGCGGCCAAGCTGCAGCCAACAATCTGCCCCAGCAGGCAGTGCTACCAGTAGCGACTTCTTGATCCGGCAATGGCAGGGTGAATAAACGGCAGGAATGTGGATAGACGTCAGGGTGTGGTATATCAGGGGGTTTAGAATAGGGTCTTTGTATAGGACCTTTGTACGGTTTAAGGTCAAGGGTGTTTCGCAAACCCTCCACGGTAATTAGGGTTTGTAATTAGGATTTTTATTTCAAAGCAGGATTTCTCGGAAACCCCTGTTTTATATTTTAGGTTCCAGGCTTACACCCTTACCCCGAAAACCCTGAAAGCCCCGATATGCTGGAGTTGGGAATAGCGAGGAGGGCCGGGGGGGGGGGGGGGGGGGGGGGGGTCACTCTGGGCACGCACCGACAGCGCGCAGTAGGGGTATGAGTCCCAGTATGTCATGTAGACGGAGGTGTCGTTGATGGGCAGCAGCTGTGCCATGTGCAGGCCTGCGCAGGGAGGGAGCATCGAGTTCGGCAAGTCACAGACTGTGGAGCGCGCTGTCCTGCCTGGCGCTGCTCCCCCCCATCGGGGCGCCGATCAGAACAAGAGAGAGAGAGGGGCGAGGAAGGGGGGGGGAGTGTTGCATTTGGAGGGATGGCGGTGTTTGAGGTGGAAGTCCGGTACGTCCTTCGGTGACACAAAAAGAGACACTCCGCCGATTAGAACTAGGTGTCGTGTTGCGGCCACATCCGAGGCTTCTCACACCCGTCTGCAGGCTCTTTTGAGATGTGCCATTTCCTGTCCCTCGACGGGGCACACCTCGGGTACGGGTGCCGGCTCACCCATCAGAACCTGTATCACAAGCCTCCAACCGGGCTTCCGGGGCACGAATACGAACATTTGCTGTGGTTCGGCTATACTTTCGCCCATGTTTGACCTCCAGCAGGCAGGGCGGGCGAGTCCTCACAGTCCTCTCACATTACCGCGCCGGCACCGCCCGTACAATTAGTGTCAACATCACTCGGACCCCGGGGGTTGTATCGCTCTAAAGCAGTTGCTCTGTGTCCGTTGGTGGCAAAGCAGGCTGGGGTGTGTGTCGCGGGGGGGGGGGGGGGGGGGGGGGGGGGGGCGCACCCGCGGCCTCGCACAGGTCCACCAGCGCCTTGACGTCGCGGAACTCGCCAACGCCGACGCTGCGCTGGGAGCGCAGGCTGAACACCGGCACCGCGACGCCGCCGCCCTTCCACTGCTCGGGGTGGTTGAGCATGAAGTCGTGGCGCGCAACGACGGCGGGGGTGGGCTCCGCGGCGGGGTTGTCGCCCGTGCAGATGCACGCCATGCGGCACTCCCCGTGCTCCAGCTGCAATCGCACACACACGTCGCCCCTCTCAGCCCATATCCAAGGGCGGCGGGCGGGGGTCCACCCTCCCCGCTGAAACTTGTTTGTGAAAAAAACAATCCAGAACTTTTGAGAAACGCACAATGAGAAGTGTCATTTGCTTTGCGACGCACCTCCCTAAGAAAGTTAGTGTCCAAGGAAAGAACCATCCTAGCTGTTGGGGGAGAGGTGGATCTCCTATCACCGAGAAACCCATTGCCAGGCCGCGGTTGCCCGTGATGCGGCGTACCTTCAGGGGGGCGCCCGGGTCGCCCTTGGCGCGCACCGCGTACTTGTATGTGATCGGCATCGCATCCACGGGCGTCGCAATCTGGCGGTGCCCCACGGCGGGGTCGTGCATCACAGTTGCTTTAACTTGGAGTTTTGGAGGCGGGGGGGGGGGGGGGGGGGGGGGGAGGGGTCCACGGTGCGGCAGGATGGCGGGGCGGTGTCGGAATGAGTTGAGGGCGACGCCACGGTCGATTGTAGATAGGCCAGAGGCGGCGTCATGGCACCGTTGCGGTGGGTCTCGTTGGGGGAGGGCAGATGCTAGCGCGGGCGTGGTGGGGAAGGGAAGCGGGGTGGTCGTAGGGTTGCCGGTGATCGTGGGGCGGTGGGGTCGAGGGGCGAGCGGCTGACGTGCGGCCGGGCAGGCGCAATCGGTAAGCAAAGCGTCGGTGGGCTTGGTGGCGGGCACGCGCCCCGCCGGCGCACCTCCAGCTGCCAGGTGTCCGCCTCCGTGCGCGTGAGCTCCACCGCCAGGTGCGGCTGCCAGTTGCCCAGCTCCGCGCAGCTGCCCGTCAGCACCGGGGTCTGCCCCTTCTCCACGCGGTGCGAGCTGCGCCGGCAACGGGGCGGCAGCAAGCGGGGGTCAGACCGGGAGACCGGCACACCACCATAAAGTGCGCTTCCGAGTTCACCCAAGCTCCGCATCCAATGCACCGCGGGGGAGCCAGTGCGCATGCTGAAGGATGGCACACCCAAGGCCTGTCACGGCAGTCTCCTATACGTAATGGCAGAGTCAAAACCGGAGACACGCGTCGTGATTGCCGCATTCCACAGACGCGACGCAGCCCCTAGGCGCACACCGCTGCCCGCGACTCCGATGTTGGACTATGCGCACACGCCGTTCCCCGAGGACCCTGGGACCTCCAACTGCGTGTAGCCCCGTGCCAAGACACCGGACACCCCTTGCTTCGCGCCTTTCCCGAAATCCAACTCGTGCTCAGTATTAGTAATGGGGCAGGGCGCACGGGGGGGGGGGGGGGGGCGTACCACACGGTGAACTGCACCACTACCAGTCCCGGCTCCGGCAGTACGCGCACCACCTCACCCAGCGGCTCCTCCGTGAGATGCTTGCCGGAGAAGATGGCCTCCGTGAAGGCGGAGGACGCAAACATCTTCTCCTGGTGCCCGCCCAGCTGCGGGGGCAACCGAGAGATGGCCACAGGCAGGCAAGCGGGAAGGGGGGGGGGGGGGGGGGAGGAGGTCACTCTCCTGCAGGAAACCACCCAGCGTAGTCCCCCGCCCACCCCCCATTGTAAGCATGGGGGAGGCCCACCTGCCAGTCATCCCACAGCGCGACGAGCGCCTCGTGGTGCAGCGCTGGGTGCAACATGACGGAGCGGACGCCCATCTCCATCGCCACCACGCCGGGGTCCTCATTGATCACGACATACCTGCAGCCACAGAAACACAAGAGGAAACACGAGGGGGGGGGGGGGGGGGGGGGCGACAGCAATGCACATCACGACCCCAAAGCGTGGTTCCAGTATGTACGAATGCAGCAATAGCATCTTGACACTGATTTCTCTGTGCGGGGGTTGGCCGTTAGCGACCTGCACCTCGTGTAATGGGGCTCTCTCTCTCTCTCCCTCTCTCTTCTGTGTTGGAGACACCGGCAGGTCGGGGCAAGGGTGGTGGCTGGCCCGCACCTGTAGCGCAGGCTGTCCACGAAAGGCACCGACACATGCGCCTCCCACACCAGCTCTTCGCCCACGTGCTTGCAGCTCATGCGAGCGCCGGCGAGAGGGTCCCAGTCCCCCAGCGCGCGGCCGTCGCCGCTGACCACCAGGCTCTGCCCCCACACCGTCATGTAGGGCACCCGAAAGTGCAGGCTCACGTGGCGGTCCACGTGCCACTCGCCCACGCTACCCACGCCGTCACACAACTCCACCGGCGACGGAGCCGCCATGACGCCTCCGCAGCCGCTGCCGCCGCCACCGCCGCTGTTGATCAAATCTGCGGAGCGGCACCCGCGTGGTGGATCATCCCACGCACTGCTACGCTGCCAGCTGAGAACGGGGCTTTGGGGGGGGGGGGGGGGGTTAAGAGCTACGTCGCTGTCCGCCAGCAGCCGTGCTGCGATATGCCAAGCAGGCGCGACGGGAAGGCCCGGGCCCATGACATAGCAGATGAAACGCGGTACACAGCAGGGCGGAGCGGTGAACAGTGGCGCAACGGAGCACTGGCGCTGTCGCTCGCTGCCAGCTGCTGCGGCGCCGTGATTGTGCAGACTGTAGCGGTCTTCTTCCAGGCGGGCTAGGCTACACCTTGGTATGGGAATTCCGCTCTGCCCGCCATACCCGGTGTCCCCATCCGCCCAGGACCACACCAGCGCAGGACTGGTCCCCAGTGGTTGTCGCGGCGGTAGTGGCCTGGCTATGCGAGTGGCTGTACTGCCCGCAACGACGGAGTATTGCGGACGCTTTTCGCACCGGCGTCGAGGCAGAACCGGCGGGCGCTGCGGCGGAGCGGGTGTCGGGGCTCACCTGGCCCTGGGCCTCGCGCAGCACGTGGGCGGTAGTAATCAGGTGAGCGAGTGGTTCGTGCGAGGGGGGTGCTGATATGGAGCGAGTCGGCGCGACTGATGCGTATTCATTACCTGTCCCAGTACTGCAGGAACTGGTAAGGATCCTTACCTGCCGCACGGCCGCCATCATCGGCACCGCGCCATACAGTCGCTATTTATGGTAGAGGCAGCAATGCCGCATCAGTAGTTTCGGGAGCTTCGGGTATTTCGGGATAGTTTCGAGCAGCAGGCACAATAATGTAAGAATTTACCCGTCGGGGGAACGTTTTGCCAAGGATGTCAGCTCACTTACGTTTGCGGAGAAACGTACCTCAGACTTGGCACGGGCGTCTCCTAGTGCGAACATGGTTGGTTGGGTGGGTGCGCGCGCCTAGGTGGCGAGCTCAAGGCAGAGTGCCGGTGCTCCGAGGGTGGGCCCCAACAGGTGAGGAGGACGTACGGAGCGTACTCGGTCCATTCGCTACGACGTTGGGCTCGTGCACAGTACTACACACTAAGTAACGTTAACATCTAAAGTCTCCATATGAACATTTACTCGTAGGCACGCTTTGCCAGAAAGAGAGCCAAAGGCGGCACAGACTGGCGTTGAGGCCGGGCTGAGACTAGCCAGCCAGTAGGGCGCCGGTAGGGCGTGTCGTAGGGTTGACGTACCGCATGGCGAGAACCTCGTTCTTGCTCCAACCTCCCATATGCTTGATGGTCGAGAGCGGCGCTGCGGCGAGAGAAATCGACGAGGACGCCACGCCCTTACGTAGGCTGTGCGATTAATACTTGAAACAAGGAGGGGGGGAGTCAGGCATCCGCCAATGCGTAGGTGTCCGGCACCCATTCGGAGAAGGAGGCGGCTGCGGTCCCCTCCAGAAGGCATCCAAAAGGCGGCTTCCGGCGGACCGCAGCTGCAAAACTGCCGACAGTAGGCATGTTTGGAGGCAGCGTACCACTTCAGGAGGTCCGCGAGTTCCGGAAAATCGCTCAAGGGGAGCTGCAGCAAGGGTTTACGGGAAACCCTGGTGCGCTGGTCGCCCTACGCTTGCCGGACGTACATGATGATTTCGTCCGTAGCGCACGGTGGATAACTTGGTCGCCGGTTTCACAGTTGATGCCGGACTCGGCCCGGCAGAAACACACGTTGTTGTTAACCGTAGCCAACGCGCCCTGGAAACCGCGGATGTCCGCGATAAATTCCGGCCGCCACTGCAAGGTGCGGCGTAGGGCGAAGGCTGTGTCGAGTAGGATGTCGCCGACCACCGATGCATGTAGTGCCACTACGCGCACGTCCTCGTCCTCCGCAATGAGTTGTTGTTTTAGATGATCGAGCCCGCGGCGCACGTCGGCGAGGAGCTCGCCTAGCTGGTGCCGCTGATGGTCGTGGAAGTACTTGTTGATGGCGGAGAAGTACCGGTGTGGAGACTCCGCCGCGCGACGGTGCCTTGGAGGCCGAGCCACGCCGTGTACCGGATGATCGTGCCCAGTAGCGTGGCATCGAGCGGGCGGATGCCCTCCTCGTCGCAGAAAGCGGCGAACGTGCGCATGCCGCTGCCGTAGGAGTTGTAGGTGTGCGGCGCGAGCGAGCCCGTCAGCAGGTCGAGCGCCGTGGTACCGATCATGTCGGTGCGGAGCATATCGCGGAGGTCCCGACACATCGTCGCAATCTTTCTGTGGAGTGCCGTACGAGTCTGTCGCGCGGCGCGCGCCGGGAGCGTACGGGTACCGTGCGGTCGTGAATGACGCGCGCTCCGCCCTTGCTCGGGCTAGGGGAGGCCATGACACGGCCTAGGGTCCCCCGCCCGCCGAGCGTAGAGCCATGCCGGAGTGGCAGCCGAAAGGTCGCCACGTTCCAGGCGGGTCGTCCGACCCCTGCGTGCGCCCCGACGACCTCGCAGGGAATAAAGAAGAGCTCGCGGGTAGGCGGGTAGACGATCGTCTCGTCGGTACGCTCCAACGATTGTTGGTTTCACCGACCACTCGTCGAAACGGGGTCCGCTTAACCGCGCTTAACGACTACCAGGCGCGAGTAGTCGCCTGTATATATCGCGCCTAACGTTAGGCGTCACAGTACTTAAAAACTTGGCGGTAAGGATGAGTACGGCAGCGGAGCCCTGCATCAAAGTACTATAGCGAGTAGCGGGTACTCGGTAGTCACCAGTGCACAAAGTACGAGACGAGTACACGAGTCACTGTACTTTACGGGAATCGCCGCCCTTCATATCTGCTATTAGGCGCGCGCCTCCTCACGAGTACGCGCGGAAGATACCCGCGTGATGACGAGTGATGATGACGAGCAGGCGGGGCAGTAGGGTACTGGTCGATACACAACAAAGGCTGCAAAAATGCATTACACGGTAGTCACGGTTGGTTTTGTGATTTAATAAAGGTGAGGTGCCAGGCTGGATCAGCGGCCAATGAGCGTCGAGCTTCGGGGTGTGGTTAAGCGGACATGGGCGCGCCTACTCCTAGCTGGCAAATTTAACGTCAAGGCACCGGACATTTTCGGATTTATGGCGGAGGGGTCGGCAACTGCATAAAGTATTAGGGAATACTAGAAATTTAATTACAATGGGTCTACTACCGCCCCCGGCCCGTGCCCGCCCCCCCTGGCCTGCGGCCGGCTGGCTCCGCTGCCGCCGGCCTCTTCCTGGCGCCGGCACGTGGTGTTATGCCCGCTGTCGGCTCGGGTGCTGACTGCCCCTTATTGCCCGCAGCTACTTCTGGGTCATGCTATTCATGGCAGCTGCTGCCATCTGCTGCGCCCCGCGGCTAGGGAGCTTGTTTGACGGGGCTGGCATGATGCCGCCGCGCGCTCCCGTTGCGCTTGCTTCCTCTGGCGTCCAGCCTGCATCCTCGCAGTAGCGTCCTGAAGCGCCGGGGATCTAGTCGCACGGGGAACATGAGCTCGTCGAGCGAGCGGGGGAGGGGGGCTGTAGCCGGTAGACAGGTCTTGCACCGGAGCGCCGTTCTGGTCGATTCCGGACTGCGGTAGTGATGAAAGAAAAACACTTAGTCGCCGACACTCGCTCGGGCAGCGACAACGTCAGCAGCTAGCTACACGATGAGCAGGTAAACCGGCCGGCAAGCGCACCTTTGCACTAGGGATGCAAAGAACCCTTGCTGCATGCGTCGGCTTCATCGATTTAAGCAAGGCAGCTTCCTCCTCCTCCACGGTCAATTAGGGTGGGCAGACGGGCCGTTCAGCTTGACCAGTCAAAAACGCTCGACGTGTCATCGGCGCTGACTGTCGTGAGGTAGTAGCGCAGGGGCGGGCCGCGCGGGACAGGCGGGGGCTCGCGTGCTCCTCTCGGCAGCATGATATCTTCCCACGACGCGTCATCCGTCCCGGCAGCGGCATGGAAGGTGCTGACGGAGGCCATGGTGGCACGGGGGGCGAGCAGGGCGATCTGCTCTTCATGCGAAGCGGTCAGCATAAATAGGCGAAGAGGAAGTGCCGAAGAGTGAAAGTGCGCGCGCGGCTGGTGGCTCATCACGTACTTTATATCATTGCATCAGTCTCGAGTAGTAATGGTACCTCGGTACCCGGGGCGTCACAATAACATAATCAATGACACTACGATGCATCTGCTGTTGTATGTAATGCACAACGCGTTTCACATTAATCTTATTGCTGAACAGATTACATGCAAATCAACATAAATACCACAAATGACATGAAATTCACAAAAGTACAGATGTGTATAACGGCAAAGACAAATGCAAACTTTTGTGTCAACATCGGTTGACAATGCTTGCTCGCGACGATACTGCAGTACACCGTGGCATCCATGCGTAACATTGACCCATGTTGTCAGTATCAAAAAAAAATGTTGTGAGTGTGTCAGGAAAATTAGTGAAGCAGGCATGCGCGCAATATGTGCAAGCATAATGCAGATTGGCCATGTTTCGTAAGATAGTATTGCTTAACATTACATTTGGAAACCCCAGACCCAACCGACGCCTATATGTATCATGCGCCTGCCATACTACGCAACTGCTCCCGCAACATATGGATATGCTCAATTCACACACGCCACGGTTGCTACGTATACGCTACTACTGCATGGCATCAACACCGCCATCATCCTCATCGAGGGCGGCGATGTCGTAGGCATGGGAGTGCTTCAAGTAGGAGCACCACCCGTGCCGGGCTGCACTATCAGCATCAGCGCAAAGTGCAGGAAAGCAACAACAACATGTAAGATGCTTCAGCAATAATATATCACACAGGTGGCCCATCACCTGATCATCTGCCTCGGCACAGCGTCACCGGCGGCCCTTTGCCGCCGCCCCCTGCCAGCAGTGCTGCTGGCCTCTGTCCATGTATATGTGACAAGTCTGCCATGCACAATCCTGGGCGGGAAGACAAAGTCCTGCTGGAAGACAGTGTTGATCGGGCCCTCCCACAGTCCAGTGCTCATAGGCGTTGATAGCACGCATCTCCAACTGCAAACACAACGGGAGGCGAAGTCATCGCGCTGTTTTTGAGGTGGCGCTCAGCGACAACGAAATAAGTTACCTTGACCTACAAGCTACGGGCAGCTACGGAGGTATTCTTCGCAGCCTTCATGAACATCGCGGCAGCAAAGGACATCACTCCGTGCATGAATAAGTTGCATGACGGCAATTTCCCGATGGATAGAACTGCATGGCAACCTTGACGCATTGAGTGCTCAGTGCATGGAGCACTGCAAACATGGAGATCAAGCAGGGCTTCCGCAACGGCAGCAACCAACAGCCCCAGCACCTGCTCAAGTCCGGCAAGGTGATGCTCTCCAGGACTGGCCAAGTCACGACGCGCAGCACCTTGATCGCGCACCACCGTGACATGCATGGACCAGCCCATCGTGCACAGCCCCACCTGCCCAAGGCAAAGGCGTGTGCCGTGAAGGCAGAGATGGCAGAGAAAGCGGCGACGAAGCGAAGGAAGATGTGAATGCATTAATTACATCTAGTGAGCGTGTCCCTTCCCCTTCTCGCCCTTACTGGATTTGCCATAGACAGCTATGTCACATGAGCGGCAGGTGCTCGGCTCACCGCTGCCCTCAGCCCCCCTCACCGATGCTGAACGCCTCGCCTCCCGCCTCCATCGTTGCTTCGCGCCCCACCCTCCTCTGCATGAAGTACTTCTTTTCATATGGCCCACACTTTACCGCATCCCACCTGTCAATGCTGTCGTAGCTTTCAGAATGTGCGGGGCGCTGAATAGTCGCCTTCGCTGGTGTTGTCTGAGATACCCGCTCACTCTCGCTCCATGCGCTCCTGCCACTCCGTAGCGCGCAACTTCCGAGCGCGCTCACCCAACTCACGCGCACGCTCTGAGCGCACAGCTCGGAGCGCCTACTGTTCCAGCTTGTCTGCCTCGCTCTTGCCCGGCAGCGCCTCCCACCGGAATACATAGCCACCCGTCTCTATGGGAAGCGGTGGCGGGATTGGTGCGCTGAATCCTAGCCCATCACATCGCGCAGAGCATCGCTATCGTCCATCGGGTCCATAAAATGCGCCTCGCACAGCGCATGCAGCTCGCGCATTGCGTATACTTTGGGATCATCGAAGGCAGTGAGGAAGGGCCACGCCTTTGGATCACTTGGGCCCACTGAGTAGCCAGTTGGCAGCTCCATGTGGTGGCCGTGGCCGTTCATGCGGTCGTACATCGCCTCGGTCACCGCCGAGACCAACGCCTCCTCGCGTACCACTGGTAGGCCATCTACTGTGGTGGACTTGCCACACTTCCGGCAGAATTCGGAGGCGGCGGGCTGGTGGCCGAAACGGCCAGAATGCACCGAGCGCAGTTCTCGCGTCGCGCCATATCGTTGGGGCGCTGCGTCGGCGCGAAGGGTTTTCAGCCTCCAACCCGCTGTAGCATCAACGGACGATGCGAGAGAACAACGGAGGAACTCAAAAATCCGCCACGGCAACGACCTCAGCTTCCCCTCCCTCTAGCGATATCGGGTGCGTGTCGGGTGGGATCGGTGCCGAGATGTCTCCGATTATGTTTGGCGTGGGTGGGTTGCAGTGAGTGAGTGGGGCAAAAAGGGCGGCGTCCGTACCTGATGCGGCCGAGTGCACAGCCGATGTTGACCACTGTGGGCACCACCTGCCCGACAACCGCCAGTAATGTGTACCCATGGGGTAAGGTTTGCGCTCCGGGGGGCGTGATGCGCAGTAGCCGCGCGCACTGGGGGCAAGCGCGCTATGTGCAGCTCGGGGTGGGTGAGGAAGTTTGCTGTGTGATGGACGCGGTGCGCGCGGCCCGCATAAAGGATTCTATTATAGTACAGCAGTACTAGCGCAGTGTGCAGTGTGCGACAGTGTGCGCCGCAGTGTGCAACAGTGTGCAGTGTGCAGTGTGCGACAGTGTGCGCTGCAGTGCGCAGTGTGCAGCAGTGTGCAGTGTGCGACAGCAGTGCATAACTAGTTCATGCACGATATCCCGGTACTGGTGTGAATTACAAAAAGGGCAGTTCCCCAGAATTAGAAAATCAACACAGCAAGCCGCCTAAAAGCGGCCTGGTACTGGTACTGGTACTGGTGTGAATTACAAAAAGGGCAGTTCCGGTACTGGTACGCCGTCATATCACGTACCATTTGCGTACGGGTACTGCTATGGCAGTCATGGCGGCGCGGGTACTCGCGACCACCGCCGAGATAAGCTGACTGAAAGAGGATATAGGCGCGGTAAGGCGCGGTAAGGCGCGGGGTGATACGGAATACAGTAATCGTACAGTAAAATTGAGTACGGATACAGTACAAGTACCGTGTTAGGCGCGGTTAGGCGAACCCCGTTTCGACGAGTGACGGCCCGGCCAATGCGGCGCGATAACGACCGTCGCAGCCGCACCCGATTGGAGCAGCTTGGCGTCCAGGTCGTCCAGCAGCGGCCAAGGGGGGTTGCAATTATTGCGTTCCATGCGCCAGAAAACGTCCGGAAAATGGAGAGAGTCCACCGCCTCGGAACGCGGGTCGCGCCAACGAGAACTGTAGCGGGGTAGCTGCGCGTTTTCCATCGAGGCGAATATGTCGGCCCTATGCGGTCCGCATATGCGCTGCAGGTAGGAGAAGATGCGGGGG
>VCJN01001763.1:0-102475 GCA_006384855.1 Tetraselmis striata | reverse complement strand
GACGAAAACGAAACGCCTTGTCGATGGCCTCGGCGTGATTCCGAGCTCTCGCGAGGTAGGGGGTGAAGTCTTGGTTAGTGGCGGGGACGTAAGGTAGCAGCTCGTCGAGCGCCACGAAAAGGGCGGCCATGTGGGCCCCGAAACACGACATCCACAAGTACTCCTCCTGGGCCGGCAGACGCCGGTCATCCTGCTTGAGGTACTCGTTCGTTAGGTCGGTGCTCAAAGGGAAAAGTCCAGGCACTCGGCTGACCGGTCGAACGGCCTCGTAACCAGACTCTGCTCTCTGCAGTAGCTCTGGCACCGCGAGGTAATCATCCTCGGCACTCACGGATTTTGCTCCGACACGGCCGCTCTGGGCTAGCTCTAGCAAGTCGGGGCGCTCTGCGGCTCCCCCGCTGCCTGTCGGCTGTCCCGCGAAGCGCTGCCCTGAGCCGGAGCCATGTGCCCCTTCTCCATCAACAACGCGATCTCGAGCCGTCAATTGTGCCACAGCTGTAGCCAGCTCTCGCAGTAATGAAGACTGGGCCCTCATATCTGCGTTCAGCGACTCCAACGTCGGCTCAGCGACGGGTTCTTCTCCATCTGGCATGGTAACGCACGGACGTACGGACGAGAATATCACACTCGGGTGGCGAGCCGGGTGTGGTCTTGAACAACCTGGGGTGACCTTGCTCGCAACGGGTTACGAGACATTTTTTACATCGCTGCGTGGAACGCAGCGAAAACTGGAAGATGGCAGGCTCAGCTGTTATGGCTGCTTTTATGTCTACTCGTGCTGCACCCAACAAGGGCGCAACAACAGTTACTAGTTCCCGTACCACTGAGCAGCACTTGTAGCTAAAAAGCGGTTAGGTCAAGGTTTTTTGGAAACCCCATAAACTAGTTTAGATCATTCTAAGTAGTATATTTTGGCCGGCCCGTCGAGCCAGTACTTAATGTTATTGTAGCTAGATGATAAACTCTACATAGATAGGGGCTAAGCCCCTTCAGGGTGTATGTATACAAATAGGAAGGCTATGCTAGCGACTACAGGTTCTCGTACCCCATTATATCCTGTAGTAACCCGTCCAGAAAATCTGGAAACCCTTATGTAGGGCGAATAAACCCTGGATCTCCTTCAAGTGACGACGCGCCACGGAATATCGCCACGCGGGCAGCGCCGGGAAGCTGTCGTCAGAATCAGCAGCATGCTGACATGGCACCCATTTCCAACCGCGTGGCCTCATCGGGTGACAATCGGGCGGAGGAGGGGACAATAATCGGGCGGTGGCCTCGGACTGCTAACCCCGCGTCAGCATCATCGGGCGCGACAATGTATGGAAACCCGCCTGCGCCAGCGCGGCGCTATAAATAAGGGGAGCGGGCTCCGGAGCCGTTACCCGCTCATAAAGTAACGCACTTGACCCACCACACGCGCTCATTCCTCTCGACGACAAGCGCACCTGTGCACTAACCCGACGCTCCACCCTACCTGCCCGCTCCCTCGCCTTCGAGAGCCCCCCCTCATCAGGCAGGGCTCCGCACTTTGCGGCCAGGGGCGGGGGACTTCGAGCTCCGCCGGCGGCCCCCGCGCGGGCGTTGTCAATCGCTTCGTTCAGTCAGCCGGCCAGCGCGGACTCGCCAGATGTCGCTCAGCTGGAAGGTGCGTCGCAGTAGTTGCTGCGAGTACGACCAGCTTTACACGGCCCGCCGGCCCGCTGGCACAAGGGCGGCGCCATCATTTAGAGCAGAGGGCGCACTCCCTGCCTCGTAGCGCCACGGCGCACTGTTGTAGTAGCCCACGCCCGACTCGCACCGCCGGGCAGTGTGGCACACATCCTATCGGGGATACTCGGGGCGCTAGGCCAAATCCCTCTCTTGCCTGATGGGCCGCCCTATGAAGTGCAGAGTCCCTGGGCCTGACGCGCCGGTGGAGGAGGCGCTGGTATCCTTATGCGTCCTCGGGTCTAGTCAACTACAAACGTGTTATTTATTCGTGCATGGCGATGATGGCGATGTATCCATCTGAGGCATCCATCGTTGATCATCCTGACTGAGTTGTAGCCGGCAGATAGCAGGCCGTGAGCTGTGCGCTGATTCAGCAGAGGGCGTGGCCGCATCCGCAGGTGTGCTCGCGGGCGTCTAGCATGCTGACACTGGGCGGGCGGCTGCGGGGGTGCGTGACCTCCCCGCCCAGCCAATGCCCTCACCGCCTCGCCCGCGGCGCGGACCCCGCCGGGCGGCGGCGCCTGCTGTCGAGCGGCCTCACGCGCGGCAAGAGCTCCGCTACCTCCGCTGCCTCCGCCAGCGGCGCCCCGGAGCACGTCCCGGACCGCGCCGCCTCGGACGCGCAGGACCTGCAGGCGCTGGCGGGCAGCATGTACGACGAGTTGCGCCTCAGCACCGACGACCTGGCCTCGCTGGACCACGGCTCCGTGGACGACAAGTTCTCCTCGGGCGCGGTGCCGGACGAGCTGTGGAAGGTGTCCAAGACGTGCTCCGTGCAGGAGGTCATGAACGCGGACACCGTCGCGTGCGGGCCGACGGACTCCATCAAGGACATCGTCGACCTCTTCTCCACCCGCTCCGGCATCCCCGTCGTCTCTGAGGGCAACCAGGTCGTCGGCGTCCTCACCCGCAAGGTGCGCCCTCTCTCCTCTCCACCGCTCCTGCATGGCCGCTGTTGTCCCCAGGGCTGTGCACCCGCCCGGCCCAGGGTCGCCGCCAAGTCAACCCTAACTGGCTACGACATCGGCGCATGAATAGGTCAACATGTCATCATTATGGCACATCCATCGCCCTAAGCGAAAGTAGCACGCTGCACCCATGCGCCGGGTCCGCTAACAGTATGTATTTACACCGCTTCCGCCCCTCCCCCGCCTCCCCCCTGCCGGCCGGCGCCCACCAGGACGTCATGCAAATAAAGAAGCGGCACGGGTCGCTGAAGCAGCGCGTGGAGGACCACATGTCCTCGCCGCCCATCACGGTGCCCAGCTCGGCGACCGCGGAGGACTGCGCGGTGGTGATGCTGCAGAACGGCGTGCACCGGGTGCCCATCGTGGATGCCGAGAACCGCCTCGTGGGGTGCGGGCACCCCCCCCGTCGTCACCACCACCACCCTGATCACCCTGATCACCATTGCCACCATCATCGCCGCCACCACCACCATGGTCATGCCCCTTGTCAACCTGCCAAACCTAGCAAGCCCGAAACCTCGATCTTCACAAAAGACAATCCAGGGGTTTTGGGGCTGTGTGTAGGTCCATCACCACCCCCACCACCACCACCACTGCCGTCATCGTCATCAGCAGCGTGCCTCCATATGTAGGTCAAACCTACTAAACCCTTGTTGTCCAACGCTAATTGTCCATATCACCAAATTTAGCATTCCCGGGGGTTTGGGTTACACTGGGATCATCCCTACCATCACGTGGAGGACCACATGTCCCCGCCGCGCCCCTTGTTGGGCGGCCAAACCTAACAAGCCCTATACCTCCATCGTCACAAAGACAATACAGGGGTTTCCAGGCTATGTTTCAGTCCATCAGCCCCCCCCCCCCCCCCCCCCCCGGCCCCAACACACACACAACCACCACCACCGCTGCCATCATCATCAGCACGATCAACATTGCCAAGCCCACATCATCACCTTAATCACCATTGCCACCATCATTGCCACCACCACCACCACCACCACGGCCATGCCCCTTTATCACACCTAGCAAACCTTGATCTTTACAAACGACAATCCCAGGGATTTTGGGCTGTGTTTAGGTCCATCAACCCCCCCCCCCCCCCCCCCCCCCTCTCTTCTTTCCACCACCACCACCGTCGTCGTCGTCATCATCAGCAGCAGCATGCCTCCATCTGGAGGTTAAACCTAGTAAACCCTTATTATTCAACCCTAGTTGTCCACATCTCAATGTTGAGGATTTTTGGGGGTTTGGGTTACACTGCGGTCATCCTTACCATCACGTGGAGGACCACCTGTTCCCGCCGCGCGCCTTGCTGGGCGGCCAACCCAGGAAACCAGTCAACACCAACACCCAGTCCTCGCCAATCCCATCACATCATTGGCCTTTGAGTGGGGTCTATCATTCATACCATCATCATGCCCCCCCCCCCCCCCTCTCCTCCTTAAGGCCGTGTGAGCCATCTGCTCTTGCACAGGGCACGGATCTGGCAAATCGCCATATGTTAAGCTACGGTCCGCGACAAACCTGTGCTCAGATACTTCTTTTGAGGAGTTTTGACACCATCCCCTTTTGAAGCAACATGCACATCTGCCTTCCATTGCTGAAATCCTTAAACTTTTCCAGCCGGAGGTCGCCTTTCACTTTTCTTTCTTGTGGAAACCCGTGCTTTCTCGTTGGGGTTTCGCAATGGTCGATGACTCGATGTCGTAGCCAGCACAATACGTAGGCGTATCCCCCGGTTCCGCGCGCTGTGATTATCCCCCAGAGACACGCGGGTGTGCTGACTCGTCCTGGGGGTGTGTGGTCTGCGCCGCGCGCAGGGTGGCGTCGCGCTCGGACCTGTTCAGCCAGCTCACCGGCACCGCCAACGAGTCGGAGCACGTGAAGCAGTTTGCGGGCGACGAGGACCTGATGGGCAGCCGGTACTGGAAGGAGCTGCAGCAGATGAAGACGGTCGACCTGGACGAGGAGGACCTCTACTAGCGGACGAGCGGTGTGACCCGAGCGGGCCGGACTTGGACGGCGAGGGATCCGGGGCGCGGGTGGTGCGCGGTAGCAGTGGATGACGCTGCCCCCCACGCTTGATCACGTCGACGACGTCCAAGAGGGCAAATCTTTTTGAGTGGTAGCTTAATGTGTTAAGGGGGTGACAAGATGCGCGGCGCCGAGCTGCAATAATGGGGGGGGGGGGGCAGTCCGGCAGGCAGCGCTGCAAAGTCGTAATGTTTCGACAGTCGCCATCGCCGTTATCCCGTTCTGTCCTTGTCCTCGTCATGGTCGTCATCGTTGGCTGCATCATGCCCCGGCTGGCAGTCCGCACATCTGGTGTGTAAATAGGGTGACGCCATCATGCAGTGGCGCACGCGTTCCACTGTTATGTCGCATGTCCGTAGGGCTGTCGGCACCTCACGGTTGCCGCACACGAACCGCCTCACGGTCATCCAGCGAAGCGTAGTCGATTTTTCGATTGTGAGCTTTATTGCCGTACGGGTACCCGTATAGTGCAGCGGATCGGGCCTATAGGTGCATGACTAAAGCGCTTATCTACTGGCATGTACTACTACTAAGTAATTCACCCGCCCGCCCGCCCGCCCACGGTCCTTAATTACACAGCTGTCCGATTACGATCTCACGGTTGGGAGGGTATGAGTACTGGTACTCGCTACTCGCTGCTGGCAATGAAAAACAAAACTAGCGACTACTACAAAGCGCTGGCAATGCAAACGCTCGCTGCTGGTACTTCAAAGCGCGGGCAATGCAATTCATGGAACTGTAGGCCAGTGATATAGAACCCGTTCTTTTAAAATTTTCTGAAAAATCGACGCATCGCTGATTCAACTGTGAAGTTACTTCATACTGTCATACATATGGTTATCGACGCGGTACTCGCAAAGAGAACACTGCGTATGTATACGCACCTTCCCTAAAGTACAAGTAAAGTACAAGGTTTGCCCCGGGACATCGGCCGAAGCCGCCCCAGCACTTGACCTCGTGCGCCAACTGCAGTCGGAGGTCTGGCATAGCCCTTAGAGCATTGCCTCATTCGACCCCCGAAGGGCTGATGCATCAACCCGGGGCAGGGGCCCGGTCGATACTGCCCTGGAGCAGTGACAGAGCCGAGACTCGATTCGGGGACCGCCTGCGCCTTAGACCACCGCTCTACCGAGCGGACAGACAACGAGGTATGTCGGTACCTGCCAGAGTGAGGTGCAGACGGGACTAAGGGGAATGCTCTCGGTATCGTCGGTGTTCATATCGGTTGCACTCAAGCCGGATCTTTCATGCTTATAACAAGGGCTCTTCTATGGGTGAGTCGGCATCCGCAGCAAGCCGGTACTTCACACCCTCGGGTATCCATCTGCCCAAACCAACCCCGCAAAGCAAGCCACTGGACACAACCCCCATTTCAAGCTGTTCCCGGATCCGCCAATTCCGGCGTGGCTTTTGCTTCTATCTACAGAGCGGTGGTTGCCATCTGCCTGCATGGAGCAATTAAGACACCCGGGACGCCGCGCCTGGGCCCCCGGGCTTCACGCCGGTGTCACCTTGTGTCTTTAAAATGTAGCACTCGCATGGGTGCCGAGGGGGGGGGGGGGGTTTCACAAGAACCATTTGTGGGTCTTCGCGCACTGGTCTGACTGTACACGCCATAAACGATGGGTAGCACCTTCCCCGCGCCCGGGGGTGCGTGCCTCTCATTCAGATCCCTTCAAGTCTTGCGGAGCACCTTAGTTCCCTGCACAAACTTCCAAGTCGCGGTGTGCCGCCTCCAGGCTCCCGCCCAACCAGAGGTCCTTCAACTCGTCTTTGCGGGCCGGGCATGTACAGAGGGTCTGCAGGTAGGTGTCAAGTTCCTGTCGGAGTCTCTTATTTGCCTTCAATAGAGCGGCTGCCTTGGAGCGTTGGCGGTGGATGCTCCACGAAGACTGCGACTTCCCCTCGGCAGCAGTACCGCCGCGCAGCTTGCGAGCCCGCGCAAGGTGCTCCTCAGCGCGGGCATTCAAACGCTGCCAGCTGGGGTTCAACTTGGCCAAATGGAGGCGCGACGTGATCAACAGGTCTCGCAGCTCTTTGCGTTCGCGGCAGCGACGTTGCCAGTCGTCAATCGACGATTGATTGACAAACCTTTCAAGACAGTCTCGTATCTGCTCGTTTTCGTACAAATTCACGAGTCGGGCGTCGTTGCTCCCGTTCACAGACTGTGCTTGCGTGGCGTGTTCCTCTACACGCCTCCTCAGTTCCTTCCACTCGGCCTCCGGTGAGAGTTTAGCAGGGCGTACCGCCTCCTTTTTCGGTTGGCCGGAAGGGGCTGGGTAGAAGGCTAATGGTCCAGGTAGCGAAAAACAATTAAAAAAAATCCTCGCTGGTATGCAAAATATTTCTAGCAGCAGGTTCCCGACGCATCGCACAACCCAGCATGCAGAGTCGTCGACTCTACAAAGGCGGTCTGGCATAGTGAAGCACCCTGATCGTCCAGCGGTGGAAGCTCCCTCTGGAGCAGATAGCATGTCACTGTGTCAGTGAGTAGTTGTGACGCAGCGAAATTACTGCGCTTGTTTTCACATATGCAGTGTCGCGATCTATACTATCAGGCTGTGCACCACCATGGGAACGCCGCATACTAAAATAGGCTGCAGTGGTGCATGATTTCGTGAGTCGTGCTATGAAACACGCTGTGAGTGGTGCTGTGGCCCCGGAAACAGGCTGTGATAACGGCTCACCTTAGCAGCTGCTGTAGTAGCTCTCGGTGCTTCTGAAGCACGCGGAAACGGCGGACTGGCAGCGTGGGGCGGGCACGGTGGCTCTGTGAGCCGGAGGCGGGCTGCCCAGCCAGATAGATGTGCAGGGAACGCAGAGTTATGTGAGCTTGTTTCCCGGGTTTCCTGTTTCCCGGCGGGCACTGCCGGATTTCCGGCTGGCCACTGTCGGGGTCACGGCCGGGCTCTGCCGGATTGTCGCCAATGGGCTCAGCCGGGATACCTACGGTCGCTGCCGGGGTATGCCTGAAAGCGGATTGGCTCGCTAGTTGTGCGCCGCCGGTCTAATGCTCCATTGCTCCGTGATCACGGCTGGGCTGTGCCGCGGAAAAAAAAGGTGGGCTATTACACGTGGGCGAAAGTGCGGAAGCACGGAAGCGCGCGCTCTGCCGGAAACCCGACGGGCTCTGTTGCCGGAATTCCGGCTGGGCTTTGCGGACGAGTTTCCGACTGGGCTGCTCTGCGATGCGCGATTGTGATGGGTTTGGTTACACGGGGTCGTAGAGTCGGGTGAAGGTGCAGGTCGTAATATGGGCGACAGGCTGGGCGACTCTGCCGGCTTCCCGTATATATGCTGGGCTGCGCCGGGTTTCCCTGGCCCTCCCGGGTTGTATGTACAGCTGTGTCCTTGGGGTTTCCTCTGTCCCTCCTGCTCCAGCCCTACAGGTACCGCTAGTGTACAGTATGCAGATCTGACGTGGCGGCCACAGAGTGATCGTCGCACCCCTGTACGGGCGGCCGCGGGTTATGCCGTAACTGCTGGAATTATGCCGTAGGAAGGCGGCATTTATTGGCGTGCTGCCCCGGATAGGTTCATGATCTAAACTAGTTTATGGGGTTTCCATCCTTGACCTAACCGCTTTTTAGCTACAAGTGCTGCTCAGTGGTACGGGAACTAGTAACTGTTGTTACGCCCTTGTTGGGTGCAGCACGAGTAGACATAAAAGCAGCCAGAACAGCTGAGCCTGCCATCTTCCAGTTTTCGCTGCGTTCCACGCAGCGATGTAAAAATTGTCTCGTAACCCGTTGCGAGCAAGGTCACCCCAGGTTGTTCAAGACCACACCCGGCTCGCCACCCGAGTGTGATATTCTCGTCCGTACGTCCGTGCGTTACCATGCCAGATGGAGAAGAACCCGTCGCTGAGCCGACGTTGGAGTCGCTGAACGCAGATATGAGGGCCCAGTCTTCATTACTGCGAGAGCTGGCTACAGCTGTGGCACAATTGACGGCTCGTGATCGCGTTGTTGATGGAGAAGGGGCACATGGCTCCAGCTCAAGGCAGCGCTTCGCGGGACAGCCGACAGGCAGCGGGGAAGCCGCAGAGCGCCCCGACTTGCTAGAGCTAGCCCAGAGCGGCCGTGTCGGAGCAAAATCCGTGAGTGCCGAGGATGATTACCTCGCGGTGCCAGAGCTACTGCAGAGAGCAGAGTCTGGTTACGAGGCCGTTCGACCGGTCAGCCGAGTGCCTGGACTTTTCCCTTTGAGCACCGACCTAACGAACGAGTACCTCAAGCAGGATGACCGGCGTCTGCCGGCCCAGGAGGAGTACTTGTGGATGTCGTGTTTCGGGGCCCACATGGCCGCCCTTTTCGTGGCGCTCGACGAGCTGCTACCTTACGTCCCCGCCACTAACCAAGACTTCACCCCCTACCTCGCGAGAGCTCGGAATCACGCCGAGGCCATCGACAAGGCGTTTCGTTTTCGTCTAGCCTTCCTGCGGAGGCTGAATGAGATCAAGCGTGTGCACGGTGACCAAGGTGTTCTGGACGTGCTGCGAGCTCAGCATTTTCAGCCTGCTTCGGAGCATATGGGTTCTGCGCTTTTTGGGGACCTCATGAGGGACTACGAGCGTCGGGTCTTCGAGGCGACCGTTGCCAGCAGCGCCAAGGCGACCGCTACTTCTCGAGTGGCGGTTGCAGCTGCAGGACGCGGGCGTGGGCGAGGACGTGGCGGCGGACGTGGACGTGGCCGCGAAGGTGAGCACGAGTGACGGCGTGGGGCGCCGCTCGTCGGAGCTGCAGGAGCCTTGCGAGGCCACCTTTCGGTGACCGCCGCAAGACGCACCCTTGCAGCTCAACGGCGAGATGAGCGCCCTGTGTCAGGACCTGACCCCCCCACCTTACAGACTTCATTTAGACCTTCCTCGGTGCGGCGCTTCTTACAGCTACAGCCGAGTGCGGCTCAACCATCCGCACGCCTGCACATGGCGGCTCAACCATCCGCCTTTCTTACAACCCCATCTCTGCGTTCGTCGGTTGTTACACTACGTGTTACAACCGGTTCGCAACGACCAAGTTTCGCGCGTGTACGTTACGCACGGGACAGGCGCTACGAGCGCGAAGGGCGCGCGGGGCGGCCCTCTTACCTGAACATAGCCCCGCAAACCCGTATTGGAGCTACTGCAAACCCGTCCAGCAACTACCGGCCAACCGCCGGGAACCTAACCGTTGCTGCCGAGTACTTTGCGAACAGTAGCCGTGCCGGTGGAACTCTGTCAGTAAAACGACGCACTTACGTAATTGACGAGCCCGCAGCTATCGCTCCATGGGCTGCGTCACTGCGATCTCGACTGCAGGACGCGTTCGGCTCAGACGAGCTAGGCCGGCGGACGCTCGACCTGCTCTCCAGCTCCCTCAGCGCTCAGACCCTCAAGAGCTACGCCGGCAGATTGTCTCAGTTCGCTGAGTTCTGCCACGACTCCGAGAACATCAGCCCGCTGGAAGCGACTACTGCTACTGTTGTTCGGTACGTTGCCTGGATCGGGGAGCGAGGGCACATCGCAGCTAAATCGCTGCAGCCCTACCTGTATGCCATCAACACCTTCTTCGAGCTGCACAACCTCGTCCCGATCGCCAAGGACAGCCTACACCTCACTTCAGCAAGGCGTGGGTTAATGTTGCGTCAGCGCCGACTGGACGCTGCCCCTTTGCGTGTCCCTCTGCCTGCGGATGTAGCTTACCGCTTCGTCTCAAAGGCCGAGCTAATTGTGTCTGCTCCTTACCCAGAGTCCCACCTCGACTACCGAGCCCTCTTGGCCTCGGTCGTCAACTTCCTGTTCTTTGCCAGGGGCCTTACTGGCGTCTCCTGTCGAGTGCAAGATGTGCATGTCGACACCTACAACATCACCTTGCAGATCTACCGCGAGAAGGGTCGCGCTGGCCGGCGGGGACCCGACGACCTGCGCGTACTTCTCCTTCCAGTGTCCGAGCACCCTCGAGTGGCACGTCTCTTGCACCACTTCATCGACAACGTCCAGTCTGTCCCCCTGGTTACTGTTGGCTTGGCTGCCTCCAACTTCTGGGCTGTCAATGTGGCTGAGCAGTCAAAACCTTGGACTGCGGCTACGATGTCAGACTGGTTGTCTACAGCAGTCAACCTAGTCAACGCTGCCCCTCCTGCTGGCACTTCCTGGACTTCACACAGTCTACGCAAGGGCGCAGCCTCTGCAGCAAACGCCATCGGAGCGCCGCTGTCCCACATCCGCTACCAAGGCGGTTGGGCCACTAACTCTGATGTCGTTCTGGACTACATCGACCCCAACGTTCTTCCTTCTCCTGGCGCGTGGTTCTTCTTTGGACACATCGCCCCCCTCCGCCTCTTCCAAGTCCAACAGGACTCCGCAGCGGTGGCCTTCCCAGTGCCTCCTTCATGACTTGGCGCTACCCCTTCTCCGTCAATCCGCCGCTCTCTACGTTCGCTCAAGACTGGCAAAACCAGACTCAACTTTGAAATGATCTAAACTAGTTTATGGGGTTTCCATCCTTGACCTAACCGCTTTTTAGCTACAAGTGCTGCTCAGTGGTACGGGAACTAGTAAATGTTGTTGCGCCCTTGTTGGGTGCAGCACGAGTAGACATAAAAGCAGCCAGAACAGCTGATGAGCCTGCCATCTTCCAGTTTTCGCTGCGTTCCACGCAGCGCCCCCCCTGACTCCGTTTTCCCTCCACGCTTTCGCTAAACCATCCTGCCAATTTCGGCTCTTGACCGTGTAAAACAGCCTGCGCGACCTTTTTGGCAAAACCAGACTCAACTTTGAAATCGGGCAGACGATCACCTCAGTACCCGCCGCGAGTCCGATAAAGTACATCATCGTCCGCTAGATGGGACGAATGGGTTGACGACAACTAGGGTTTAGCCTGTGTACGGTAACTGATGAACACGTGGCGTTGTTGATGTGGCATGCGCGATCGTAACGACGTAACAACAGTGACAGTTGATGCTTTTTATTGGTTGGGTGCCGCTCAAATACTTTTATCATAGTGAATATTAATGATGTGGCTTGCATTATGTCGTATCAACTCCAAATACATAAGTCGGTACATAATAAACTCTTGTGAACTTGCGGATAGACTAAATAAATGGCCGAGCTCGGTATGATATAAAAGTTTAGTCCCGTGCTAGTCCAGAGTTGCATGACCATCTGGGGTCATTCTACAGTGGGCATGTTCGCCACATGCCTGCTGATGGCTCTTTAGGAGCTGGGCTTCTGGGGGAGCGCTCCGCTCCTCAATACTTTACGTTTTATATGTACTATTCCCAAGTACATGAACAAGTATCAGCACATTACACATCAAGCTCCTGGTGAGCAGCGCAGTCTGCCTGACACTGTAGTAGCTGGTGGTCTTACAGTCAAACCAGTTTTAGATCGATAACATAATGGTGTAATCTATTGGTCCCTGACACTACACAACAACATGCACTTGTTTCGCTCTGCGCCCAAAGCTACTCCATGCACAACACCCCATAGACAATCTCACCACTACTCACACGCCGATTATAGACTCGCAATGATGTAATTCACGTAGCGCCCCACGCCGGTGGCGTCCCCCCCCCCCCCCCCCCCCCTTCCGCACTGCAGCTCCATCTGAAGTGCCATGCCCACCATGTCGTTATCCGCCACTTGCCCCGGCCTGACCTCGAAACCCCACACGCAATGCATCCTCTGTCTGTGCGTTGCATTGGCCGGCAGTCCACGGCAGGGCGACATGTCCAAGATGTCCAACATGGCAGTGACTAGCATGGTCTTGTTGTAGCCAGGCGTGCATGTGCCCACGCCCCCCACCCACCAGGTCAGGGACTGCACCATCAAGTCCACCGCGCTTTCGAGCTCCTAAGCGCCGCCAAAGTCGACGATCTTCACGTTGCCGTCCGGCATGACCACCAATTTGTCGGGAGTGAGGTCCGCAGGCAACCTCTGTCGCCTGCTCCACCCCGTGCATCCGGCTGGCAAGCCCAGCGTGGTCATGTTTTCCCTCATCACGGCGGCATGCTTGTCCACACTGCATAATTAGTCCAGCCTCAGTCACGATGGCACTCACAATGCCTGCCCCGTCGTCACGCAGCTCCAGCGGCTTGTACTCCAGCTTCAGGTATGGCACTGCCGCAGCCTCTAGCCACACCAAACGTGGGCGGGTTTTGGTGTGGCGGTCATCACCCGCAGCTTCACACACTCGTTCTTCAGATGCCTGCGTCTGGCCTCGGTGGATGCCATCTTGAGAGCCAGTTGCCGCGGGGCGCCCATGGGGGCAAGTGTGCTGCATGCAGGCGCGGTCTTGGGCCTTAGGGAACACCACCTTGCCAAATGATCCCTGCCCCGCTTGGAATGAGAATGGGATTTTCCGGTTGTGGCGTCGGGCCCTCCCTCACATTGCCTTTTGTTGCACCCCGTGTATCGCCCTCCCGAAATGTGTTGCTCCGCGATATGGGGCTTGCCCGAACTCACATTACTCGAATAGGCCGAACTCATACAAGCAAGTAGGGCAGATAAAGACCTTGCGTGGTCAGTGCCTAATATTTCGTGATGGCTTCTGCATTTTGCTTCGTGACTACAGCGGAACGTCGCTTTCCGTAACTGGTTTGAAAGGCCGTCGTAGTGGAGACCCTGCACGGGTGTCACTGTTGCCAGTCCTGTCCCCGGGGCGGAAAAAAATGGTGATTGTCGTCGAGACCGGCGTAGTGCCGACGTTCAGTGATGCCCTGGCGAGTCACTGCCATATATCGTATGATGGAGACTCTGACAGGTGGCGGCTGCGCAACTCGTGAGACAATGTGCCACCGGAACCACGCCCAGCGCAACTACTACAGCATTGCCAACATGTGTTGCTACGTGGGGGAGGCTTACAATATTTGGCACATGCGCA
Organism: Tetraselmis striata; assembly: GCA_006384855.1. Classification (NCBI taxonomy): domain Eukaryota; kingdom Viridiplantae; phylum Chlorophyta; class Chlorodendrophyceae; order Chlorodendrales; family Chlorodendraceae; genus Tetraselmis; species Tetraselmis striata. Next base: position 88,899 of record VCJN01001763.1, on the reverse strand, counting down.
TTTCCCATGAAACCCTACAGCCCTAAATTCCCAGAAGCGCCTCACGCCTTTCGTTTCTCGGTCTTCTCCCTGGCCACCTGGCGCTTGCGGATTATCGTGAGCACGGTGTGGTAGAAGTTGCAGCAGCCCATCATGAAGAACGCGGCGCCGCAGTAGAACACGCCGCGGCTGCCGCGGAGGTCCGTCTCGTGCGGCTCCATTTCCTGCGCGGCGCCACCCCCGGGGCGAGCGTCACAGTCTCCGTGGCCAACCCTCCATGGCTCGGAAAAAAAAACCCTAAACCCCAAAAAATAAAAAATTAGAGAAATTAATCGACGTACTGCAGCGGATGATATTAATGGACATTTAAATGTAATGTTGCCACACCATATATACCGACACGGTACACCCCTTGTCCGCTCGGTAGAGCGGTCGTCTCGTACGCGAGAGACCCCGGTTCGCTTCCTGGCCGATGTATTATCGGCAATATCGGCCCGGCGTGTCCCGGGTTTACCCGGTGGATGCAGTAGCCATTCGGGGGTTCGAATAAGGCAATGGTCTACGGGCTACGCCAGACCTACGACTGCAGTTGGCGCACGAGGTCAAGTGCTGGGGCGGCTTCAGCCGATGTCCCGGGGCGAACTTTACTTTTACTTTAGATACCGACATGGAATGCGTGGGAGTATCGTCAATCCGGGCAGGGAGCTCACCAGGTACCCCGTCACGTCCAGGATGCTGCCGTAGTTCGCCATGAGGATCTCCGTCCCGAGCGAGATCTGAAGGAACTGCAGGCCTGCGGGGCGATTGAGGCGGACAATGGGGAGGGGGGTTACAAACGTTGCGTGATGAGCGGAGCGAGGGCGTCGTCTGCTGGTGGCATGGAGGACGAAAAAGTCGAGGGAGAGCGAGATGCCGCTGTTCAGCAAAGGGTGATAGGGTTTATGAGTGTAGGGTTTTGTTTAGTGTTCAGTTTTTTTCAACAAAAAATGTCACCCTGCTCACAGAGTGATGTGCGCTGAATTTACTAAGAGGCGGTCGAAAACCTTAAAGCCCTAAAATGAGAGGTGCAACTGTTTAGGGTTGGTAGTTTTTAGGGCTGACATTCTCCCTGATCCCCTGCTTAAGTTGAGAAACCTATAACTCAAGCGATTAGGGCTTAAGTTACTCTGATTAAATTATTCTTCACTTATTTAAGACAAGCCCAAGGTAACTTAAGTTGCTCTTAATGACTTGAAAACTCTTTCTAGAGCAAGTCAACTAGGTCACTTTTAAGTTTCTTATGTCACTTCTTAAGTTTCATTCGCCACTTTTGGTGTATTTATTATTGATTGGGAGGTGGTTAGACCTAGTCGGGGCTTTGTATTTCTCCGAGCAATAAGGCATAACAGTCAAAGTGATTCTGAATGTTCCTATCAAGATGTGACAAAGGACTTTCCATATTTAGGGTTTACTAGGTCAGACCGCCCAACCATTTATTTGATGCTGTCCGCCGGCATGCGAAAGGGGGGGGGGGGGGGGGGGGGGGCATGCGTAGACGTGGTCATGGTCGTTGGCGGGGCGCACCGAAGAGGAAGGGGTAAAGGATGTAGAGCTGGCCCTGCCCGCCCGCGCTCTCGCCGCCCACCACGTCCATCGCGTTGCTCTTCCCGAGCGCGATGCGCGTGTAGAGGCGGCGGCGCTGGTAGCGGTTCTGCAGCAGCATCACCCCGCCCTGACAGGACAGCCAGAAGAGCAGCTTGCCCAGGAAGGCGTTCACCGCTGCGAGCACACCGCCGCCGGCACGCGTCAGGACCGGCACACGGAGAGAAAAGCTGCCGGTAAACGGTTGCCTTGTCTGCAGGGTTTAGTAGGGGATGTGCAGATTTGTCATATCTAGGTTATAGGTTAAACCCTAAACCCCGTAGGGCCTACCAACCTGTACGAGTTTTCATAGGTTCTTCAGATATATGCGCTGTAAAGGATCCTACACCCCGTAGGACCTGAAGCCCTGAACTGTTCGCGAGGGCAAAGAGAGAGAGAGAGAGAGAGAGAGAGAGGATGAGAGATGATGAGAGAGATGCTGATGGGGTGGTGACAGCACCGGGGGCAAAGGAGGGAGGGACCCAGGGGGGGGGGGGGGGGGGGGGGCTCACCTCGGCTGTCCACGGGCAGGGTGAGCAGAAGCACGGTGGTGATGATTGACCAGTAGTGGTGCTGTATCCACCAGCGCCTGGCATACCCCACAGGTATTGCGTGATGGGCGGAAAAGGGGGAAAGAAAGCGGGGGGGGGGGGGATCAGGCGGAGAGCACGGGCTTGGTAGAGGCGCATCTATGTCTTTGGCTACGGCTGCCAGGGCGATGGCAACAACCACGGGTACATCGAGTGCCTTCCCGGCCGAGTGGCCAAACCTGATGTAGCTGCCGTTCATCTTCAGGACGTTCTCGCGCAGGGCGAGCGCAGTGTACGCGTAGAGCATCCAGGCCAGGAACATCTGCGCCAAAGGGGGGGGGGGAGGGGGGGGGGGCATGCTGTCAGTCTCGCAGCGATCACGGCGCCATCGACAGGGGAGACCGACATTGTGTGGGTGTAAGCGTGGCAGCAGTGAAGGCCGTTTGGGATTGCAGAAGAAGAGCGGGAAAGGGGGAAGCAGATGGGGCGGGAGGGGCGCACGTGGACGGCGCACATGATGGCGGGCGTGAGGGTGTAGGAGGCGCGGTTGGCCTCCATCTCCATCACGCGCGCCCGGTGCAGGAACAGCAGGAGCACTGCGAGGGCACACGCGCGTGGGGCCCATGAGCGCCAGTCAGCCCATCTGCTGCGACCCACATGGACATGGGGTGTCCAGCGCGCGGCACGACGCCGTCCACTATTAGGGTTTCGATATTTTGGGTTGGGTTGATGAGACTGAGCTGTGGTACTTGGAGTGGATGAGGGCGCCCATCCGCCCATGGGATTTCAGCATGCCCACATGGGTCATGACACATCTCCACACGCTTGTGTCGGGGAGCCGCAAGCGGTGCTGCGAAAGGAGCATGGCGACGTGCTTGCAGCGGGTGGCAGGACGAGGCTCCTTGCGGGTGCGGGAGAGGGGTCCGGGGGAGGGGGTGCGGTCCGTGAGGGGGGGGGGGGGGGGGGGGGGGCACCAGCGGGGACGCAGACCAGCACGAGGCCGACGTGGTTGCGGAAGTGGTAGTATTCCTCCTTGACCTTGAAGGATTGCTCCTGCAGAGCGCAGAACAACGCATGGACATCAGGGCGCACCATCTCGCTGCACATGCGCTCACGGTGGAAGCGGGCGGCTCCCGTACGCGTACACACAGGCGCTCCTCGTGGGTCAGGGGCTACACCATTAACACACTGCAGGTTCACACGCGAGTAATTGTCTAAACAGGGGAACACGCCTACGACATATGAGTGTGTGTCGCCATGACATGAATGTGAATGTGAATACAGCGATTATGTGGTGGACAGTCACCAAACCGCATTTGGAACGTGGCGTTTATTAACAGCGGCGGGCCTTGTTGTCGCCGGCTAGCTCACCCTCCGCATGATGATCGGCATGGTGTACTTCCCCAGCAGCAGGCTCAGCAGGCCCGGGTGATTCCGCACCGGCAGCAGCTTCCTCCTGCGGCGCGGCAGGCGGCCGTCCGCGCTGGTCAGCATGCGAAGCGGGTGCGGTGATGTGGGTGCTGCGGGTGTTGGCTAGGCGGGTAGACAGGGTGGAGGAGGGAGACATCGGGCGGGTTGGCGGGAGGCTTTGCTGCTGTAGACGCCACTGGCGAAAATATGCAGCGGTGTTTATACGTGTGGGGCCGGCCAGAGAGAGGCCGCGTTCACGTATCGAGGCACGCAGCGCGCCGAGTGGTGGTACGGGGTTGTCGGGAGACAAGATCACAGCGACACAGGCGGGGTGGGCGCACAGGTCCCCGCCGGCCCCTTCTCCGCACAAAATGCGCTCAGCCTTCTGCAGCAGCTCCTTGGCCTCCTCGCCATCGCTGCTTCCCTGCGCATGTGGCACGCGCGGTGAGGTGGCTGAGCGCCTCCTCGGCCGAGAGCCTAAAATCGGCACCCGATAAGCAGCGCGCGGCGGACAGCGCCCGGGGAAGCACACCTTGGAGGACTTGCTCAGCTCCGCCACCGACTTCAGCAGTAGGTGCACCTGATCGGCACCACCGGGGCAACAGGGCATCGCGGATGAATTCCCAAGGTCAGTGTCAGGACGCTCGGTGAGTACCTACAATGCTTCAGCAGGGCATAGCGCTCCCGCAGCGAGCGCGATCGGCACCACAGCGAAGCGGACAACCCGGTGCTGCCGGTGTGAGCGGCGCACTTGCCTCGGCCCCGATGTCGTCCGTCTCGGCGGCGGAGCGCTTCAGATGCTGGGCGGTCCTGTCGCTCAGGATGCGGCTGAGCAGCGGATATTGTTTGGTGGACCGGGAAGCGGGGTAGAAGGGGGGGGGGGGGGGGGGGGGGGGGGGGGGGGGCAGAACCATAACGGCGCTGTCAGTACACCGCCGATAATATGTATCAGACCAGCCAATACTGGTACCAGTACCGTGCAGGTCGGCCGAGCTGAGAGGCTGCAAAGGGCCCACCGGCACCCACCATCTGGAAAACAGGCTCGCGGCGGCCTCGGCGTCGGTAGAGCTCGCCATGGCTGGAACCTGCACCGCTCACGCCAGTGCGATGCGAGGCGCGTCTTCCCCGTCGCCGCAGGGGATATGCTGCCAGGAGTGTTCGTATCGCCAAGAAAAAAATGCGACGGAGTCGGCCACTGGGGCGGTCGCGCGAGTGACACCCCGCCAAGAGGATCGGTGTCGCAAAGCCCCGAATCAAGAGAGCGCGACAGGCAGCAGGTTGATAGGGGTCCCTGGGAGCCTTTCGGTGTCGGCGAACCGAATGCTTCGCTATTGGCCTGCGCGCCGCTACCAAGGAACACTGTTGTGGATTGCGCCCCACTCGCCGAACGACGACGATCCGCACCACTACCGGTAGCAGCATCGATCAGCACCGTCCGCCTGCGCCCTGCTTGCGCGCTAATGACGACTGCTGCATGCCAAAAACCCTGTGATTAATCACTTGAAACATTGACCCCCCTCTGTCAACCCGCCTCTCACTAAGGATTAATAATCACTGCAAGGCGCGGATGAGAAAACCCCCTTCCACGGACTAATGCGGCAGACGGAGCCGGGCAGGAATTATGTCAATTACATGCATGGTCGCTATGGTTCCATATCTGCGGTATTCACGGACGATGCTGGATCATATTTTGAATGTAGCGACTGGCCGACGGCGGTGCATTAATATGCTCGTAGACATATGGCCCAACATGAGCTAGCAGCAGAAGGCGATATCAGGAATTCATATGGCCCAATATCGTCCGTGAATATTGTAAAAATTATGTGTTGTACCATACAGGTAGAGTTGTACTTACAGTATCTGTACGGTAGTTATGAGCATCGATGAGTAGTCGCTGCATGTATAATCCATACCGGTACGTATAACTTATTTATTATCCGCCAATTCCTCGCTCGCGCGTCGCACCGGCGGTCAACCAGCGTCTCGTAGCGCAGCTGGGCGCGTTACGGGTACCCTACGACGTATTCGCACCAGCGCATGCTGCAGCGGGGCGCATGCGCGCCTGATACGGAGAAGCGTGTCCGCAACAGTGCACCTGCCACAGCCCTGGCGCCGTACTGCCGACTTTCACCGCACTTGGTCTCGTAAGGTCAGATAAGGTGCGTGCGTGTGCAACCAAGAAGCAGTCGATGCGTGGCGCGGCTGGCCCTGGTCTGGCGAGGTTCGGTACAGCGCATGCGCAGCAGTAGCAGCAGCGCATGCCGCGGAGCCGTCACTCATTCGTATATCACCGGCATATCGTGCGCAACCCCCCCCGCCCCCCTCCCCCTCCCCCCCCTTCCCCTTCCCCCCTCCCCCCCCCCCCCCCCCCCCCCACACACACAAACACCCCCAATGCTCCACGTGGCAGCCAGCGCCTGCGCTGGCACACTCACAGTCGATACGGAGGCGAACGGACAGGGGTGGCAGGCGGCTGTGATTCCAGCCGCAACGCAAGACGCCGACTGTGAAGCCGATCGTGCGCGCTTCTTCATGTGTTGTCCAGTCACTATTTTACCCTTCCTATCGGGTGTGTTCAGGTCGCTAGACCGTATTATCTGACACGGTTAGCCTCACCATGATAAACGAAGACCTTCTGCCTGCGAATGGGGCGATGATGTTATGCCTATTTGTTCTTGGTGTAGTAGAGTCTTCAGTTGCCCAGCGAGAGTGGCACTTGGGGCGGGGGTTGGGGGGTGGTGGACTGCAAAAGCAAGCGCGTTTGCAGGCCGGCCCCCAGAGTAAGCACCTGCCGAAGTGCGTCAGGACTCAAGAACCTGCTGGCTAGCACTGTTGGCAGCATCGTGCGCCCGCATGCCCTGCGCCCCCACCTGCGCATTGGGCGGGGAGAGGATGAGCTTTGCGACGTTGCAGTACCGTTTTGCACTCACCCGGCGGCAGCCTGAGCCGCCTCACTCTGAGCGCGGACAACTCGGCGGATGTTTGATGCCCGGCTTTGCGGTGTCTCCTACAGGAGGGCTTCCCTGGACTGCTGCGGCGAAGCTAGCCTGCAATCCCCCCCCCCCCCCCCCAACACACCACCACCACCACCACGGCACACATAACTTCACAGCACTGAAAAGCGCATCAGGGCCATGGACTTCGTGCGGGCTCACGTGGACGACGACCCGGCGGACATGCCCTCCCTGTCGTACCACGTGGCCCTGGAGAGCCGCGAGAATGATCTGCGCAAGTCTGCCAAGCTCGCGGACCTGGACCAGCCTCAGCCATTTCAATCTTCGCGCACCCGTGCTTATGAATCGCAGATTGAGAGGCTTGCAGGTACCCCCCCCCCCCCCCCCCACCCCCACACACACACCACCACAAACACCTTCCCTCTCTCACCCTCCCCCTCCATCGCCCTCTCCTGTACACATCCAAGTACACGGCTGCCGACGCACCGAGACAAACCCTGAATCAAACATAGGCCTTAACTAGATAAGCGCCCTGAATTAAGACAACCCTCAAATGATTATGTGGGGTTGCATGCTACCTATGAAAACACCCGTTATGGTCTCGTTTAAATTTTCACCTCTACCAGGCAGGGAATGGCATTGTTCAACATCGTCTTATCACAGCGTCGGCGCCCGCAGCCGGCCAGCATTGCTGCATACCTGCGGAGGGAGTGAGGTCGCTTGCGCCTGAGGGTCCCCTTGCGTCCTGCCAGATCCCCTGATGCAAGCAAGCAATGCCGCGGTGCTTGCATCCCGGTCTCCGTTGCGGACTGCGGCAAGCGAGGCCGCCGGTCGCGGCCCAAAGCCAGGGGACGAGGGCTTCCGGGACCATCCCGCGCCCACGCAGTCCCCGCAGTCCACGCGGCTGCCCCTGCTCCCCAACGTCAGCTCCTCGGCGCTGGAGGTCCGTGGGGCGGCTGCGGCAGCGGGGGGCATGTCGGGGAATGTGGCGCTTGGGGAGCTGCATGCGCTGCAGCAGGAGATCCTGCTGATCGAGGGTTCCCTCAGCAAGCTCAAGGGCAACCAGGTCCCCCCCCCTTCCCACACGTCCTGCCACTCATGGCTGGAGCAGTTGACGTTGTTCAACTTGAGTGTTGATGATTGCATTTGTGTGGTGGTGCCGCCAATGACTTCAATTCAGCGGAGGGGGGGGGGGGCGTTAAGAGCTGACCATCGGTTAGGAGGACCAAGGGTAGGTAGGACCGAACACAGTGACGACATGTAGTGACGACATGTAGTGGCGACTCACTGGACGTTTACGTGAGTGCAATTCATAACCGTTGCTCTGAGGGGTCTCGAGCCTGACACTACCGGCCGCTTTTTCTCCCGACTCGCCATTAATCCGGGATTGATGCCAATGTCGCCACACTTCCGGCGGTAATTTTAAGGGTCGTGTGCGACTACTATCTGGTTGATAGCCCCCGCCTATTCAACAACTTCGCGACTTTATGATATTAGATAATGTATGATTGCACTAATTACGAGTGTATAATTGCATTCCAACGAACCATTTACAGGTATGGCGGCCATCAATTGCATCATTGTTATGCAATCTTCACAGAGGCAGGGGCAAGACGTCTCGCAGCGACCCTGCCGGGGTACGTTTCGCGCCACCGAGCATCGTGCGGCGCATCCGGTGACACCCCCAACCCCCCCTGCAGGTGTACTCCACCCTCGGCCGCCCCGTGAAGCCTCCGCGCAACATGGTCGCCCTGCGGGAGTCAACGCAGGTGAGGCCGGCGGGGGCGGTGAGGCTCGCGGTGGGGGCTTGGCTGCCGTGTGATGCCTTTCTAATCCATAGATCATCTTATCCGGCTTGCGGGCTGCGCAAAGTCAGTAGTCGCTAATGAATGATGTTGAGGTACATTCCTTGTCCGAAGGGCTACGAAGACCTGCGACTGCAGTTCGCGCAAGGGGTCAAGTGCTGGGGCGGCTTTGGCCGATGTCCCGGGGCGAACTTTACTTTAGCTTGAATAATTTTCAACCATCGAGTCCCAAGACGCCGTCCTAGCGACTTGATTGGTGTCGTATGCTGATACCGTCGTAACCAACACGCTTTGGGTTCGTGGTACACTATTGTGGCTTTGGAGCCCCCCCCCCCCCCCCCCCCCCACCCCACCCCACCCCCGCGGGGAGAGAATATCTTGAAGTATATAAAAACAAACACACCACGCAAAACACGCGGATATACCAAATCATTTCTTCTGCAAACAATTCACGATTTTATTTCATTATTCGAACCCGTGAACCCAATTAAATGGTAGAGTAGTGACTAATCATATTGATTTCCATGTAACAACCTGTTGCGTTCCTGATCAAAATCGATGATAGGTGGGGAACCCAAAGCATGGTCCCGGTGCGTAAGGCATGTAGATGCTGTGATCCGTCCGGCACGGCGCGTCGCTGCTATGGGGAGGTCATTTATATCTGTGCACGGCTGCATGGGCGTGGGCTTCCTGTGTGCCGGCAGTCTTGCCAGTACATGCACTTGAAGCTGACTGTGGCGCTTGTGTAGCTGCAGCAGGGGTTCAAGCAGTACCCAGGGGGTGTCCGGGGCGACGAGTCCGGCCGGGAGCCGCGCAACAAGGGCACGCGGCTGCCGCCGACGCGCAAGGAGGCGGAGCTGCTGGCCAAGCTGCTGGACGAGTCGCTGCCGGCGGGGATGGTGGCGATGAAGGTGCAGGAGAGCATGTTCCACGTGGAGCCCGCGGACGGCGTCAACCTGGTCGACCTCACCATGCTGGAGCACGACTTCCGCCTCATCGACTCCATCCAGCGCGCCGCCGCTGAGCAGGCACGTGCAGCACACCTCTACCCCCCCCCCCCCCCCTCCCCCCCGCCCTGTCTCTCGATGATCACAAGGAACTCCAATTCACGTGCAATGCGAGCGACTTGCTGGCTGCGGAGACGTAGGGTCTCTGGAGCGGTTACCGGTACGCGTGCTGACGCACTGAATAGAACCCGTTTGGTATACCATTCTACCACGAGTATCATTCTCCTGGCTCTAGCTCTGGCTCCGCCATAGTTTCGTCCACATCCAACCTCTGACGGGTCGGACAGCTTCCGGTTCACCAAAGTGTTTCGAGTACACTGCGCCACCTCCGGTCTGCAGATTAGCTGATCGGCTGGCTGAGCCTGCTGCTTGCTGCGCCACACCCGCCCACAGGTCTCCTCCTCGTGCGCAGAGCGCGGCAACGTGGTGGACACCACACGGCAGCGCTACAGCGAGTTCTTTCAGGTGCTGTCGCGCCTCATGTACCGCCTGCAAGAGTCGTATCTGCAGAAGTGCCGCGAGCTGCGGGACACAGGTAAGATTAGGGTAGTGTCGACGCACATGTCGGCAGTGCCATGACGTATGTCGCACCTCGCCGCATTTGCTGGCCGAATTCCTGCATTCAGTCGCGAAGACAGCATACTGAGCAATCTGTGCCTGCAGACGCGCAACTGCGCCAGAAAAATGAAATCGTCGAAAACGTACAGATTTCCCTCGAGGAGTCCGACGGAAAGCTGCAGCAGAGCGAAGCCGAGCTGGAGAGCCTTCAGCTGGAGTTCCAGACGTACAGGTGTGGCGTCCGCGTCGCAGAGATAGAATCGTCGGTTACGACCGGACCCCCTCCCAATGTTAATAACATCCGGCCCGCGACCTTCAAGGCTTGCACGCTCGACGTCAATAACATTTACGGGTCCTAACCTCGTCAACCTGCAGAGCCAAGTACAGCTCGTGCCATGCCTCGTCTCACCGTCTCGGGTCCCGTTGCTCCTCGGCTTTCATTATCGACAATTTTCTTCTGATTTAGTGGATTAAATACTTGGCTTATTGTGGTATTAACAGCGCCTGAGCCATCCATGTTGCCACGCGTTTTTCCTTCGCAGGAACGAAAGCAAAGAGATGCTCACGGCGATGCAGAGCGACATGCGCACCCTTGAGGTATGGTCGCCAGCCCGATTCGTCCTGGCGTTCTCCCCGTCTTGTTGCTCGCATGGTTGAATATACTTTATCCACAACAGCGCCAAGTGCTCGCCGGTGCCCCGGGCTCGCTGACGCGCTGCGCTGGCTTGGCTCGGCAGGCGACCGTGAGTCACTACGAGGCAAAGCTACAGAAGACGGAGGTCCAGCGCGTCGAGGCTCTCAACGAGGCGACGTCGGTGCTGGAGGAGGAGATATCGCGCCTCATCGACGAGCGCGACGACTTGATGCAGCGGATCCGGTTCCTGGAGAGGCAGCTGGCCAAGGCGCAGGAGGGGCTGGCGAACGAGGTGCCACTGGAGCACCAGGCGACGCAGACAGATGATGTCGAGTGGGGCGTTGCGAGCACGACCATGCTGGTAAAGGCGAAGGCACCTGTCCCCGGAATTTTTTCCCCGACACAATTGCTGATTCACCATGTTCCGCTGCCGCGGTGTTGACAGCCGACAGGCGCTGTCTACCTGTAGCCGCGATATATATGGTATTGCTGCGCTATTAACATGTAGCTCTATATTATATCCGCGTGCTATGATGTGCTATCACCATACTGGGGTATATGCACACATGTACGTCGAGTAGTAGGGCGGCGCCCGTTGAAGCATAGGACGCGTTGAGTGTCGGATACTCGCATCCACAAAACTTTCATCTTCTCGTTTCATCAGCACGTACCGCCAGCAGCGCAAGCTGGTTGCTTATTACTCTTTCCCACGAATTATAGTATGTATTGGTGGCGTATATGGTCGCCGCGTTATTATTGAAATAACCGGGGCGCTACTACTCTTTTCCACAAATCATATTAATATGTTGCAAGCCGGTTGCTAGTAGACATTTTTTCCACAAATTGTATTCATGGTAGCTGTGGTCAAGAATGATGAATACTCTCTCCCAGAATAAGGAGCTGTGCCTCCAATATTAGGGATCGGCTCCTATTGATAGGGCTTCTTGTCAATTTATAGGGTTTCAACGGTTTAACCCGCAAGAGCACGGTCGGGTGATACGTGGTTCCTCGTGTGGTGTGCTTCTCTGTGCGCAGAACACGGGCGAGTCCCCGGACCAGGGAGGAGAGCGGGACCACGAGATGGGCGGCGGCGACATCCTCGGCGACGCGCTGCAGAGCCACGCGTCCAAGAAGAAGAAAGGCAAGAAGAAGAAGAGGCCGGTGTCCTCCAAAAAGCGCAAGAACCTGGGCGGCTTCAGCGAGTTTGTGACCATGGAGAAGGTTGCCCCCCCCCCCCCTCTATCCTATATCTCCGTCTCCCTCCTTCCCGTAATGTTGTATTGGTTTGGCTCTTGAATAGTGTTTCAAGACCCTCGCTGTAGAGGATTCCCACGTGGATACATTATATAAACATATAGATATATTCCACTTTCGCCATAGAATATTTCGGCTTGTTTACAAGGTTGAATTGTTTCCGGTGCTATGGTATATGTATTTGTGCTCGTTATATATATGTATGTATGTATGTATGTATGTATGTATATTTGCCCTCAGGCGTTTCACCAACAATCCCCGCCTTGAGAGGAAACAAATAGGTTTTTTCCCCCAGCCATGAAATTTTACATTGCCGCCAAGCTGTACAACAACACTATTATTTAGCCCATCCCCTCTCCCCTCCCCCCGGCGATTGCAAAAACAGAGCTACGGTGTCACCAATGATTCCACCCGACTGACCGGGACGCCGCTCCATCCTCGCGCAGGTCGGCCGCATCAAGAGCAAGTCATGGGTCATCAAGTGCATCGCGCAGGTCTACGCCGACAAGATCACCGCGGATGAGACGGACGACCGCGAGAACAACGACCGCCAGAAGGTGGGCGCCGCCCTTGCCGCCACCGGACAGACAGCGCCCCGCAGACGCACACCAGCGGGGGCAGCTGTGACACCACCGTGCGCAGCGTGCACGGCCTGCCCTGCGGCTGCGGACGCGGCCACCGCTGCTTGACGATTGTCCGCCCGGTGGCGTGTGCAGATTTGCGAGTACGTGTACGACTGGCACCTCAACAAGTACGGCCTGCGCAATCTGGCGGAGGTGAACCTGGTGGACCTGGTGGTGTCGTGCCGGCACTACGCCAAGGTACTCTCCGCAGCCCGGGCTTGGGGGTACGCCTGTGCATTGGGGATGCGCCATGTTTTCGTGTTTGTCTTTGGGGGCAGGGAGGGGGCTAAAGGCACATGTGGGGCGGCCTTCACGCGCAGATCAACATGAAGATCCGGCTGTTTGCGCACTTCACCGGACTGGTCGACAGCGCGTCGCCGTTCCGCGACTCAATGGAGCACATCAACTTCTACCTGCTGTGCCTCACGCAGCTGGCGGGGTCGCAGCCCGTGGTGGCGCTGTTCCCCGACACGGAGGACGGCATCGCGTGGCTGAAGCCCGCCAAGGTACCGGCCGACCCACGCTGTGCGCGGCATGCCGTGCTTCATGAGGATTCATTCGCATCGGGCCATACCAGGGCCGCGGCTTCCTGGCCGAGGCAGAGTCAGTGGCGTGATGGTGATCGGCACCGCATGGCAATGTCTCCGCGTGCTCTGAGTGCGCCTGCCCGTCCCGCACCGGCAGGTACTCATCGCCATCAAAGGGATTTTCCGGCTGCTGAATGACCAGGAGAAGCACAAGGACTTCATGGCCATGAAGGTGCGAGGTCCTACGGAGCATCGGATTGACTGTGAAGCTCATAGTCACAGCCCACACCGCCATCGCAAGCGCAGACGCGCGGTGCAGCCTTGTCTGGCACTGTCCCGGGTCACCTCTTTGACGGGGCCGGGCGCCCGCCATGTACGCGCGCATGTGTCTCTCCTCAGGTGGAGCCGCTCCAGCACCCCAAGACCGGGCTCATCGACGCAGACGTGCTGCTGCTGATCTTGCTGGAGGAGTGGAGCCGGCGCCTGGAGATGAACGCGGTGCACCTCAAGGTGCGCACAGCGCGCCGCGTTTGGGCCATGTTGTGCTGTCCGCTGTGCCGCGCTGACACCTCCGTAACCGTAGCCTACTGATAAAACCGTGAATACGCTTTGGGTTTGCCATGTAATTAAATAGATAAAGATAGATATAACTTAAATATATTTTATATATATAGATTTATATACATATATGCGCAAAGATATGTATACACACATATATATTTACACACACATATATATATATATATATATATATATATATTTACATACATACATATATATATATGTGTGTGTATGTATATATATTTGTATATATTGTTTTTCGCTCCCTCGCAAAGGCATCTATCTGGAATTGCATCAGATAAAACACCGAATATGCCACGGAATCTCCAACTCAGTTATGGCGAGCAATTCATTATTTTTTGGACCCGCAAAAATGGGTTGTTTATAATCGTACGGATACATGTAATCGGAGCAGCACCACAGTGAACCCGGCTGGCGCGCTGCCCGGGCGCAGGCCCTCTTCCGGGCGGGCGACAGCGACGATGACGGCCTGGTCACGTACGACGAGTTTGCCGCTCTGGTGAAGCTGGTGGACACGGAGATTTCGGACCAAAAGGTCACGAAGATCTATCGGCACGCGCTGGAGAACACATCGGAGGATATGGTATGCCGGCCCGCTTCCCCCGTCAGCCGCCTGCCTGTACTGCACACATGTGCTCAAAGTGCGCAACACCCACCTAAATACCACCCCACATGACGGTGCAACATGATTACGTGCCTTGTGAGGATCATATCCCCCGTCGGTGAATAAGTAACGCCGTCCTTATCATCGGTGACCACCACCGCCGTCGCGGCGCAAGAACGAAGCAACCATTCCTTGTCACCCCTTCCTCCCTACCCCCACATGGTTTCGGAGCAGTGATCCCTTCGTCATGTATATACATACATTTAAATTAATACAGAGAATTACCCCACCTTATGTAATTCAGCGTATGCAACGCCGTGTTTATCATTGGTGACCACCACCGCCATCACTGCGCGAGGATAAAGCAACCATTCCCCAATCCCCCTCCCTCCCTACCATCACATGGTTTCGGAGCGATGAAGCCCGTCGTATGTTGAACTGCGCCTTCATAATCATCTCGTATTATGATATATGGGTGCCATACATCACGCTAGCACGAAATTACTTACGTATTACGCTATGCTCAAACTTGGCTCCACCTCAATGCCACCCCACATGACGGCGCAACATGATTACGTGCCTTGTGAGGATCATATCCCCCGCCGGTGAATAAGTAACGCCGTCCTTATCATCGGTGACCACCACCGCCGTCGCGGCGCAAGAACGAAGCAACCATTCCTTGTCACCCCTTCCTCCCTACCCCCACATGGTTTCGGAGCAGTGATCCCTTTGTCATGTATATACATACATTTAAATTAATACAGAAAATTACCCCACCTTATGTAATTCAGCGTATGCAACGCTGTCTTTATCATCGGTGACCACCACCGCCATCACTGCGCGAGGATAAAGCCACCATTCCCCAATCCCCCTCCCTCCCTACCATCACATGGTTTCGGAGCGATGAAGCCCGTCGTATGTTGAACTGCGCCTTCATAATCATCTCGTATTATGATATATGGGTGCCATACATCACACTAGCACGAAATTACTTACGTATTACGCTATGCTCAAACTTGGCTCCACCTCAATGCCACCCCACATGACGGCGCAACATGATTACGTGCCTTGTGAGGATCATATCCCCCGCCGGTGAATAAGTAACGCCGTCCTTATCATCGGTGACCACCACCGCCGTCGCGGCGCGAGGACGAAGCAACCATTCGTTGTCGCCCCTTCCTCCCTACCCCCACATGGTTTTGGAGCAGTGATCCCTTCGTCATGTATATACATACATTTAAATTAATACAGAGAATTACCCCACCTTATGTAAATCAGCGTATGCAACGCTGTCTTTATCATCGGTGACCACCACCGCCATCACTGTGCGAGGATAAAGCAACCATTCCCCGTCGCCCCTTCCTCCCTAACCCCCACATGGTTTCGGAGCAGTGATCCCTTCGTCATGTATGTATACAAGTTTTAATTGATGTGGATAGTTACCTCACCTATATAATTCAGTGTATGGCGGTCATTGTATATTCTGCTCACGTTTCCCATGCTGCCTTGCGCGCCTGAGCTCAGGTGGATTCGGAGAGCTTTGTCACAGCGCTGCAGAAGTACGGCCTCAGCCGGTGGCGCATCACATGGGGCGAGGCGTCTGAGACCGAGCGCCCAGCGCCCTCCAGCAGCGATGACATGTTCGAGATTCTGGACAGGTGCGCCCCTTTTGGCCAATGGATGACGTGTCAAAAGTCCAAATTATATTCACATATCTATACGTCTACTGTCCATGTAATCATATCTTCTTTGCAAGATACTGTATAATCCATCACTATTAAGAGGTAGTACGACCTCCCCCCCCCCCCCCCCCCCGTCATTCTCCCTCATGATCTCGCTTTTCCGGGTACATGGTTTCGGAGCATGTAAACCCGTGGTATGTTAAAATACTCCAAAACCAATTCTTATGATATAGGTATGCTGTCTGGAATACACTACGCCACTAATACCTTGCTTGCACATGTATTTTCCAAGTACATGGTTTCGGAGCATTTAAGCCTGCGGTATGTTATAATGCTCCAAAACCAATTCTTATGACACATGTATGCTGTCTGGAATACACTACGCCAATAATACCTTGCTTACACATGTAGAGGGGTGAGCACCATCATGTTGCGTCACTGTGTGGCATGCTGAGAGTTTCATTGCGTTGCCACAGTGTCCTGGAGACGACCGACCCGTCGCTGGAAGAGCAGCTGCGCACTGTGCGCGATAAACTCAGCGACGAGGCGACCATCCTCAACATGGAGAAGCACTACCGCTCCTTCATGACCAAGTACAGCAGCCGCGTGGACCCGGAGGGGGCGTGGCTGGCGTACCGCCTTCTGGTTGGCAAGATCGCTTCCGTCCTCAGCATGTGAGACCCGCCAACCCGCACAACTCAATGGCTGCTGTGATGGAGCCTGCATGCACGGGTGGCTGCACAGTGTTGCAGAGCTTACACAGCTACACAACTGTTCCGCCGCAGAATCTGACAGGACGAACTAGAAAAATAGTACTGAATGTTGAGTGTTTAGGGTTTTGGCGGTTAGGGTTGGGTTCCTAGTGCCTAGGGTATCGAACTTACTCATGTGGGTTAGATGGCCCTTTTGGACCCATTGTTAGGGCGGCTGGCCACAAGTCAGGGTAAGTAGGTCATCGCGCTTGATACCCTACATATGTACGTTCATATGAAATATGTATTATTAGAATCTGCATATATTCATTACCAATATCCGAAAAATATTATGCCTATTCCGATCCAAATATATTACAGTCCACGCAACCGACTCGCTGCGCGCCACAGTGCATCGCAGTGTGTACTGAGTCGGCGTGCCCGCCGCGCCTGTGGCTGTAGGTACCGGCTGGGGAAGACCAGGCCCGGGTCGGGCGGCGGGGAAGGGGGGCTCGACATCTCCAGCAGCATGCTCAAGGCCGATGCGGAAGCTGCCGCGATGCGAGGCAGGAGCAGCAACGCCCTGCGCGCCCGGACGCCCCCGTCGCCCAGCACCCGCGGCAAACGGAGCGTGAACACGTCCAACTCGCCGTCCCGCCCGCAGTCGCGCGAGTCGCCGGATCTGTTGCCGGAGCGGTCCGTTGACCGCCTGATTGTGTCCGTGGGGGCGGCAGCTGCCGACGCGATGGGCGGGCCGCCGTCTGTTATCAAGCAGAAATCAAGCCACTCGCGGTCGGGGATGTCTCTGTCAAAAGTGTCGGTGATCAGTAAAAGGTGAACACCTCTACCCAAGACGCTAGTGGAACAGCAAAGAGCGGTTTAAGAACAACAAACGACCTCCCGTCCCCGGATTCCTCACGCTGACGCATTATGCTTCCACATCAAAAAGTCGTGGCCCGAGCCACGTGATAAAAGAAGCGATCAATGGGCGGATGTGATCGGTGCAAGGGCGGGTCGCTATAATGGTGGGTAGGTTTGAATTGGGGGCCATGAGAAAGGTCTGGAGGACAGTATAGGCCATTTGTTGCGGCATTGGAGAGACAGACAGGCAGGCAGACAGAGACAGAGGGAGAAACCTGTCACAGAGCTGCCGGTGGTTGAAGGGCATCGCCGCCTCCCCACTGTGTAGATAGCTACGCCCTCCCTGTTGGACTGCGACTCGTTTTCTTTGACGCCGTTGACAGATGCTCGGTATATAAGTAAGTGGGAATGGCGCGAGGAGGGATAAGTCACCACGTTGAATCAAGTCACCACGCTGACTCATGATTGAGGCAGAGGGGGTGTTTGGAAGCAAGCGCAGACTGTTGCAGTTCCTTCACGCTCGTCCCATCGCGAATATTCCGCAGCGGCGCCGAACCCCACCGCCGCGCCCGTCATGACCGGGTGCCTGCGCCCTCCCCAGGCCCCGCCAGCCCCACCAGCTTCTACAAGACGCCGACCAAGCCAGATAACGCCTTCCACACATTCGACATGAGATATGGGCGCAAAAAAAGAAAGAAGAGAGTAGCCTTATTACATAGACCTGGGGGTACTTCACCCACCGGCGCTAGACATGCTAGCCGCCGAGTCTCAGAGCTGCCATGGGGCCCCGGGCCCACCTAGCGGCCTTGTTCTGATACGTACATCCGCCGACATGCCGGTTAACCTCGGAACCCGCACTTTCTCACCTTTGAGAAGGCCTTAGCTGTTTACCCCACCGGGATGCTGTCACGCCTTCCAACCACCTACAGCTCCATGTAAGATCCCTCTCTTTCTCTCTCTCTCTCTCTCTCTCTCAAACAGTAAAACACAATGATACACCCCTCCACATAAGTATTGGGTTTGCGAATTCGATGCGCATGCCCATGCGCGGCTACACTGAGACCGTGCGCGCGTGCACACATGTTTCTCAGGGTCGTACGGCGGGGAGGGGATGCCGCAATAGCGCGATACCCCCGATATTGCCACGCGGGGGCCGTTGCCGTCAGCACTTTCATTTAGGCCAAAGAAGGGCTTCTGACGCTATCGCTTCAAACCCACACATTGCGCCACTCGTGTGCATAAATAGGATGTGATGTCTTGCAAATGCCTGATTATACATACACCTCGTTATTTGTGTTGTACTGTAAGGCGGTAGCAGTGAGATGGCTGATAGATAGTAGTGCCGACGCGATTCATCACATCGCACATTCGCACATATCATGGTGCGCAGCCGTATAACTCTTCCTCATCCTATAACGCGCTTGCAAATGCCTGGCTGTGAACGGTTTGAGCGCACGGCACGCCGGCATTTGGACATAAAGAATCGTAGTGTTTTTCTCTCATGGTCGCCGAGATACATGTGTTGGCACCTACCCCATGCCGCGCGGCGCATGGTTTGGAGTCTATGGTCAGCTAGCGAACATTCGCAAACTGGCTGTTCGCCCTGCAAGACGCAGTAATATTGCAATCACGTTTTAATTCATAACATTTCGGCGTTTTATCAGATTGGGCTGGAAATTAGTGCGATGAAAAGCCCGTCACCTGCGCTTTCCAACGCACTAATTTTAAGCCCAGTCTAATAAAATGCCAAAATGGTATAGCCTGTCAAACTTACCCCCTGTTCTGGTATCCTAGCCAGTCCACTCACTGTGGGTGGGGTGCATGATGGGGGCATGTAATGTGCCCTTCCACGCAAGCTCCCAGGCGCGAGGACCCCATGGATAGGTCTCCACGTCGTCGCACGGACCCCGTCATCATTTCGGCTTTTCCCCTTGGATGATGGGTGACATGTGTGACAACCTGCGCGCAGACATGTGCAGCAGTGGCGACATTGCTGTCGAGGGGGCCAGCCCGCGCTTAGCCTACGGTGCGGGCGGTATAAGCATGCACCCATGCATGGAATCGAAGGCACTTTATGTGTGCTATTTTCACCCAGCGAGTCGCGGCTAACGGCGCTAGTCTTGCAGCTTGAAAAATTGTGGGATGATTGGCCCCATCACGACGACGGGATTACTGGCACACTGCTCTCATGGAAATGCCATGCATTGCATCGGTAGCGTGCATAGATTGGGCTCAATCTCGGTCGCATTATAGCGCATGCATACGTCCACCCACCACCGGCAGCGCGCGGGCACATGCGAAGGATAGTAGCTACGCCGCCAACAAGTTGCCCCCGCCTATTCATCGCCCGTTTTTCCTGTGGTTTAAGCCATGTGCCAAGCAATGCCATTGCCACAGAACAATTCTAAAAGTGCGATAACCGGGAGAAACGGCTGCCTCCTTGGCGTAGGAAGCTTGCATACACTGGAGTACAAGGCTCCATGGCCCCATGGCCCCATGGCTTGGGCATTAAGGCGAGGATACGCACTGATTTCTATGTGCAAAGACTTATGTGGACTGGTGTCCATAGATTTTGCAATGGCACATAAGGCATGTATAACACCGCTGCCAAGCAAGCGTGACAAATCACATTAGTTGGCAACCAAATCCGCCGCGCCAACCCTGCTGAGGTGCATCAACGGCGACGGTAGCGTGCGCGTTGTGCTCGCCGATCACCGGAGTCATTATCAAATAAGGGTGGCCACGGGAGCATAGATGAGCGGAGAGGCCGACACAACTATCGCAACGTTTAGAACAAGTAAGGATGACTGGGGTACGTCGCGACCTCAATGAGGACCTGAAAAATGGGCCGACGCGCGGATAGGTTGGCCGGTCCCGCCGAATAGGCCCTCTGTCCAGATTACGGGTACCTATTCCCGTAATACCGGCAATCCTTTCCGTGTCCGCTCGGTCGAGCGGTCGTCTCGTACGCGAGACGTCCCAGGTTCGATTCCCGGGATCGATGTATTTCGGCAATATCGGCCCGGCGTGTCCCGGGTTATTTACCCGGTTGATGCATTCGCCCTTCGGGGTTCGAATGAGGCAATGGTCCAAGGGCTATGCCAGACCTACGACTGCAGTTGGCGCACGAGGTCAAGTGCTGAGGCGGCTTCGGCGATGTCCCGGGGCGAACTTTACTCAAACTTTAGATGAGTATGATAAAGATAAGGATTCGAAGTGTCAAATAACGGGCGCTTGGCGCCGTCCGTTCCTGCCTGTACCACACCCCATGGAACAGTCAGCGTGAATGACGCCCGTGCTGCCTTCTCGCCTAGATCCCTGCTTCGATGTCCCGAACAAGGGATGAGCAACACGCACGTTTGTTAAAAATTGAGCAGATTCCTGCTACCACCAAAATGCCGGATGACAGCGACGCCCGTGTTGCCCCGGTATCACCCCCTTTAATTAAACGGCCATCTGCCGGCCGGCCTACTCTCCCTTTATAGTCTGGTTGGCCCGGCTGCGGATGGTCTGCAGCAGCTGGCCGCGCAGCTTCTTCCGGCGCTCCGCCCGCTTCTGGTCGAGGGCGTTCTGTGGCAGGAGACAGCGGGGGGGGGGGGGGGGGGGGGGGGGGGGCGGGCGGCGGGGGCTCAGCGCCATGCCGCCGGTGCCAGAAGCCGATGCTGCTCTGGCTGCAATGAGGCGGGGGAAGTACTGATCGGGGGTGCGAAGAGTACTGATGCGGGGTGCGAACAATTCACCTGTACGCAAGTGTCCATATTACCGGTCCAAATTTGTACAGACTGGGTCATACCCACTGGTGGTCTTGTACAAACGTACCAAAGCGCCATATGTACATGTCGTCACGTCATGCATGATCCCGTAAAAGTGCCGGGTATTTTGATGGCAGTGTTTTAGACGGTGATCCAACAGTGTTGGAAATTCCGTCACTGGCCTCCAATTAGTCTTGCAGAATGCTTCGGCAATTTGCTTGATGACTATAACGGAGCGTCGCCTACCCAGGGCTTTCCGTAAGTGGATTGCTGCCTAAACGGCCGTCGTAGAGACGCTGCAAGGGTTTCACTGGTGCCAGTCCTGTCCCGGGAGCGAAAAAACAAATCCCGCAAAAGCCTCACGTGCACACCGTGTCGCTGCCGCCCCGTGGGCACTCGTAAACAGCCCTCCATGGGTGCCCACACTAATATTGACAAGAGCGCCGCGGATACACAGATGACGAAAACCACGGCGGACTGTTTTGGTTGTCATCTTAAACCATGTGGATGACAATAAGGTACCATACGTAATATACAACGTTGGGTATCACAATAAAGCATCATTAACACACCTAATTAAACCACACCATGGGTTCGCGGTGTGTCACCCGTCCCCCCCTCCCCTCCTTCGGCGCACGAAGAATAAAGAAAAAGAAAGATTAAAAAAAACATTGTATTCATCTTGAAATATATCAGAATACTACACAAGCAGATCCTCAACTATACCCTACACCCTAAAAGCAATAAATAAAGTAGGGCTCATATATTAGATCAAAATGAAACACAATATGGCATACGATTTAGCGATATGTATCGCCACACACGCCAAATAATAATACACAAACTACGGGTACGTGATACGAGATGATATGTTTCGCCACACAACATACCTGGCGGTGCGGCAATGGGGCAATATGGTCTACGGGCTATGCCAGACCTACGACTGCAGTTGGCACACGAGGTCAAGTGCTGGGGCGGCTTCGGCCGATGTCCCGGGGCGAACTTTACTTTACTTTTACCTGGCGGTGCGATACCGTAGTCTCGAAGAAACAGTAATAGGCGTTATCCTCGCACCGTTGCGCCGGCAGCCGTGTCGGGACTGCACCCACAATCGCGCCGAGAGCGGGCCGGCGCTCACCTGCCGGCCTTGCCACCACACGATGGTGTTGGACGCCTTCCGGTTGATGGTCGCGGGGCGCTTCCCCTTCTCCAGCCCCATCTCGGAGATGTCCGCCTCGGTGAGGCCGTTCCCCTGCCGGCACGCGCGGCGACCGCCGGAAGGCGCGGCCTCAGAACACTCAGTGGCGGGCGCCGACACGGGGCCGCGTCTGCCATCGGCCCATTCGAGGCTGCACTCAAGCAAGTACATGTATAAGGGTACTTTGTGGAATGGGTCACCTGGCCGGTGAACTGCTCCACCACCCACTCCGTGTCAAACGCCTCGCTGGCAGCCTGTGTGCACAAGAGGAGACACAACAAGCGCCAACGTGAACAAGCATGAGAGGGTGCGCCTGATCAGCGCCTCCGATCACCAAAGTGGTCATAGGAGGGGCGCGTTAGGGCGATAAAGCCCCCGATACATCCGCCGCTGCGGTGTTACTCCAGGGGTAATCCTAAGTAGCTGAAGCGAATCGGCGCGTGCTCCGTTCGCATCCGAAGACGGACATATTTGTGTCACAAAGGTTTGGATTTTTCTCAGGGGCTACCCGGGTGGCCGAACACCCTGGCAGTGCTTGCGACGGCGGGCATCCCCGTGCGTTTGAACGCCTCTCGCCACTTCCCTCGCGAAAATGGAAGACCGGGGGCCGGGGGGGGGGGGGGGGGGGGGGGGGGAGGGGTTGGACGGCATCCATGCCGCCCGGACGTACCCGGCCCAGCTCGCTCGCCGCGCCCTTGAGCGGGGTCAGGATGCCGGTCTTGCCGAGCGCGGGGTGAGAGAGCGCCTGGGAGGCGGACAGGCGGTCGCCCGGGCGGTACACCACCAGCTGCGCGCGGAGGGGGGCGGCACACATACACATGGCTGGCGTCAGGCGGTTCTACCTCACCCGCTCATGCCGGTGGATGGGCGGCAGCAAGCAGTCAATGTGCGCGCAGATAAACGCCAAAATATACAAATAAATGAAATTTGAACATGACATACATTTGAACACGATTAACATCCAACTTGGCATGATTTGGACATCTTCAAGATATCAAATCATCAAAATAGACAAGTGTCATTCACATGTTCAAATGACAAGTTTTGGACATAAATCATGTCCATTCAATATATCTGGACATGCATTGTCCTGATTTCACAGCCGGGGAGCCGCACCTTGGTCAGCAGGTTCCACATTTGCCCCCCGTCGGCGTCCACCACCGCCATCGCGTCCTTCATGTCCTTGTTGAACTTTGCCTCCTCGCCCGCCCGCCACCGGCGCAGGTCGTAGTCGTACTGTTCCAGCTTCCTGCGAAACAGCGCGCCGCCAACATACTCATTAACGATACATTCGACGAGGTAGAACACCTAGGGTGTGACGCACTACCATGGTGCACCGACACATTAGCGGCAAGGCAACCACTACGGGTGCCGAGTCAGTTATACGCGGACAGCGCCGTCGGTCTCATAGGCTCGTTCGATAACCTGCATGCCATGTTCGTCCACATTTCCCAATGGGCGTAGGACCGTTCTATGGGGTTTGGGGTACATAGTATACGACCGGGTTGGGAGGGTAAGCGCGCCATTGAGACGCTCGATTTGGTATTAGTCGGTGGACGGGACATAATTCCTATTAATGTGCGGGGTGATGGCATTAGGCCAATATTCCGAAGACGCCGCGTTACGCAAACCAGCTGCCCACGAGGGGGGGGGGGGGGGGGGGGGCGGAACGGGACGGGTACCGGTTGTAAATGACTACAGGTATTTGGGCGGTACGGTCATTAATTCGGATTTAGGTTTGCGGCACATAGCAGACGACCGGGTTGGGAGGGTAAGCGCGCCATTGAGACGCTCGATTAGTATCAGTCGGTGGATGGGGCATAAATCCTAGTAATGTGCGTGTGTCTGTCGTCAAGACATGTGTTTTAGCACCGGTTCTAACTTACGGGTGTGAAGTATGGGGAATGGATAGTAGTAACGGCGCAATTAAATTACAAACCGTACTCAATCAGCGCTTGCGGTGCCTCATTGGGGTGGGTAAAAACTAGTTGCGGTGCCTTAAAAGTTCGCCCCGGGACATTGGCCGAAGCCGCCCCAGCACTTGACCTCGTGCGCCAACTGCAGTCGTAGGTCTGGCATAGCCAGTAGACCATTGCCTCATTCGAACCCCGAAGGGCTAGTGCATCAACCGGGGAAACCCAGGACACGCCAGGACGATATTGGGGTGGGTAAAATATCCCCTGGGGTTGCCACTGCACGATGATGCGGGCATTGGATATTTCGCCCATAGAGGCTACGGCCGCTGCGGCACGGGCTCGGGCGTTCCTGAAAGCATCCGACTTGAATACGTGTTCAACCCACTTAGTAGATCAGCCAAGTCGGGCGCGCCCTTACACGTGGACGTCGGGGACTGTGCGGTGGTTATTTTGACCAGCTAGGGCGAACGTAGGGCTGGCTGATGAGGGGGCGCACCGTCCACTTGAGTGGAGGTCACTAGCCACGCGCGATGCCGCTAAACTCGTAAAGGCATTGGTGTGGGCGCGTTGCGAATCATCGGCAGCGTTAGCACGCACTACCACCTGGGGTATGTAGGCCCAGGCATCTTATGCGTCGAACCCGTTGCCACAGTACGGTACAGGTGTCCCGCGGGGGGTTGTGACCAGGCTGCACATTACGATACAATTACGCACCCGAGTATTTCCACCTGCCCGCCGATTGGCCCGGAATCATGCCATGCCTGAGCGGTTCCTTGAACATTGTCTTGCATGTGGGCGAAGTGAATCTGAGACAATCAGGCATGTGGTGGTGGAGTGCCCGAGGTGAGGGTATCGCCGTCATAACTTGCTGGGGTCGGTGGTTCCGGAGCTTAGGGATTTTAGTAGTGTGGGGGGCGTACTGGTTGAAGACGATGATGGCGTTGTCGCTCCTCAGCGAAGGGAAGCAGACCTACGAAAAAGGCATCGGCAGGTCAGCGCGTGGGCATGATGCCACCGCGCATCACGAGGGCAGCCCGCCCTGCCCCGGTCTCGTCGCCGCGAGGGGAAAGCGCACGGCCTCTACAGTGCTTTGGGTCTTTATAGTTCTCCTCAGCCCCATGAAAGTGAGTTGTGCGCAGTGCTTCCGAGGCTGCGTGCGCATGCGTACACTTCTGTGGACATCTTCCATATTGCGCAGTCGTACGTGCCGTATTGGCTGCCAGTACAAAGTGTGGAAACAGAAGTCGCATAGACTCGGCTCACGCGTGACAGTAAGGCGAGTGGCTACACCGCGGCAGAGCGCTTAGCGGCGGCGGCGACGCGCACCTGCATCAGAAGGATGCCGACGCTGTACATGTCAAAGCGGTCCGGGCTGTTGAGGTTCCAGAGCACGGGGGACAGGAAGGCCGCGACCGGGAGCGGCGGCGCCCTGCGCAGCGAGAGGGGGGCGCGCCGGGCACGCGTCACTTCAGCGCGTGCGCGGCAGGGAACATCCCGCCGGCCGGGGCACTACGCTTGATAGCAGGGCACTCGATGGGCGGATGCCACCACGTTGGTGCATTTGACTGAACCATTGCTGCCACGGGGGTGTGGTGCACATGGGCGTGGCTCACTGCGGGGTTTGCGTGCTCATGACGTATTGCTGCGGCGGCGCAAATCGCGGGTCCAGCAGGAACTCGTTGGGCTCGTAGTTTATGCCCACCCGCAGGTCCGCGGCGGCCCCAAAGTCGATGAACTTGAGCCGGCACTCCTTCTCGCTGACCAAAATGTTCTGCGGCTTGACGTCGCGGTGCACGATGCCGGTGCGGTGGATGGCGGCGAGCGCCTCCAGCACCTGCTGCGCCACCAACCTGAGCGCGGCGTCACGCAGGTCAGCGCGGGCGGCATCCACCACCGCGTCTCAGGACAGCTACATGCGAGTGCCGCATGCAGTCAGCCGACTTCGCAACCAAAGCCTGAGTGCAATGGTGGTGTCATGCTGTCGCGGCTATCACAGCAGCACGCGATGCTGCGGACTGCCAATGACATGACATGACATGACATGACATGACATGACATGACATGACATGACATGACATGCCATCATGTCATTTCATGTCATTTCATGTCATGCTGATAGGAACATGACCGCCAAACTGCTGTCCGGTGATGTGGTGTGATGTGACGTGATGTGGTGTGATGTGATCTGATGATTGTGGTGTGGTGTGGTGTGTCATGTCATGCATATCATGCCATGGTTGGCAGCATGGCGAACATGCGGCCCCCATGCCGCCATCATGTCATGTCATGTCATGTCATGTCATGTCATGTCATGTCATGTCATGTCATGTCATGTCATGTCATGTCATGTCATGTCATGTCATGTCATGTCATGTCATGTCATGCTGCTAGCAGCATGATGGCCAAACTGCTGTCCAGTGGTGTGATGTGCTGTGGTGTGATGTGATGCGATGTGATGTGATGTGGTGTGGTGTGCTTGGCAGCATGGCGATCATTCGACTCCCCATGCCGCCATCATCTCACGCCATGGGGGCACATGCTGTTGGCGCATGGCGCGGCTGTGGCGGCGTGTGCTTGCGAGGCACCCACTTGTACATGATGAGCTTCCTGCCGGCGCCCTTCTCGATGTTCAGCTCCCGGCCCAGCAGGGCCGCCTCGGCATTGTACGGAAAATCCTGGGGCGGCACCACGGGTGAGGACCGGCCCGTCAGGCGACCACCGGACCGCGCACCACCCTCGCAGCGCAGGCCCGGCGAAAAAGCCTTGCAGCACGATCTGTCAGAACCCAAGCCGGAGGAAGGTGACAGCCAAGCTATCGGTGTTAAGTTCTGCAGGGAGGGCGGGTGAAGGCGGGGCGGCTGACCCGCTTGGTCATCAGGGTGTACAACGTCTCCGAGCCCTCGTAGTCCCAGACCAGCCACAGCGGGGCCGGGCCCTGTCCATGGATGCCACACGTATTTCCATCAGCCCCGCATACCCACCCACAAAGAAGGGGGGAGGCGTCACAGAGGCAAGCAGGCAGGCAAGCACTACTGCCCCCCCCCCCCCCCCCCCCCCCGCCCCGGCCCCACCTGGCGCTTCTGCTTCTTTGCCGGCTTGGTCGGCGCTGTCTTCAGGATACTGTCCAGCAGGCCCGTGCCGTAGTCCTCCAGCTCCTCCGACGACTGCCCCTCGGTGAAGGCGGTCAGGAAGTCCGCCACGGCGCCGGGCGCCGCGCGGCTGAGCCGCTCGTTCATCCACACCTCCGCCTCGCCGAACTCGCTCGCCTTCTTCACGATGACGTCCGCGCCCTCAAACTCGTCGTTGCTGCGCAGCTTGGCGCGGAACACGGAACCTGCGCGGTGCCCGTTGACGGCGTCAGTGCGGCGACACGCCCCTGCCCGTGGACGCTCAGGGCACTCGGCGGACCATGCCCACATGGCATGCGCGGCACGTGGGGGATGCCGCATGCAGCCAGCTGACTCCGCACCAAAGCCTCCCTCCGCCAGCTTCCTCCCCATCTTGAAGTCCTCCTGTGCCGCGCCACGCAACGGACACCGCAGCGGCTCAGCGGGTGGGTGGGCCGCGAGCCGGCGCATCGCAGCGCAGCGCATGCCCCGTCCCCTCCCTGGACAGCCCCACCGCAGGTGGGAGGACCCGGAAAGCCTGCGCCATTGCCACTCCTCCCATCCATCGGATGGGCAGCAGGGCATGTGAGGGCGGCGGCGGACCTGGTCGTAAATACGGCCTGGGAACTCTCGCTGCAGCGCCGCCGCGACGTAGTAGTCAAACGCGCCCTCCAGCACGCCTGGGCATCCCCGCACGACCACGTTGTCAGCGACGCCGAGCCACTCAAGAGGTGACACCGGAAGGCTTGTATTGGACAGCTGCTGTTGCTCATTCACCCCCGCCCCCCCCCCCCCCCCCCCGCCCCCTCTCCTCCCCCTCCTCTCCACCAGACATGACGCGGGGGGGGGGGGGGGTTAGAGCACACCTGCTTCCTAGGGGGTGGGTGGCAGTGCCTCTGCTCAGGGCGGCGTGTGTGCGGCGTGGGGGGGGGGGGCAGGCCACCAGGAGCGCACCTGGGGGCGTCGTGAGGTAGGCCACCAGCGCACCCAGCAGCGCCACGCCCTGCGGGTTGATCGCCTTCTGCTCTTTCACCAGCGTGCTGCAAAATGAGCGCCGGGCGTCAGCCGCCTCTGCCTACATGGAGACATGGACCAGATGCGCCTGCTATATGGAAACTGCCGTGGGTGCTATGGAATCGGAAAGAATACCGGAATTGCTACGGAGGCTGCTGGGGATGCAACAAACGAAATATATACTTTTGCCGGAATTCTGCGTGAGCGTGACTGCGTTCGCGTAAGGAAGGGTGCGGGGTGGAGGTAGAGGGGGGGGGGGGGGGGGGGGAGGGGGGGGGGAGAAGGCGCCTGCACCTGCGGTACACGATGTCGCCGCAGTTGATGCTGGAGCAGGGCAGCGTCACCCGTTCGTACAGCAGCGCCAGGTGCTCGGCTGCCCAGCTGTGCGCCACCCCATCCAGCGCGGTCGCCACGAAGCCGGCGACGGCCTCCGACGGCACCGGGAGCGCCGACGCGCGGAGGCAGCGACCGGCGCCACCGGGCGCCAGGCGCGGCGCGCCGAAGGGCTGGCTGACGGGGCCGGGCGCCCGCCTGATTCCGCGCGCAGCGGCAGCTGGTCGCCGGCTACCTGTGCGCGCGCGGTGTGCTCCTGCTGAGGTGTCAGCAGCATGGGAATGCCTACAGCCGGCCGGCGCGGGCAGCCGGAGTCCTCCCATCCTAGTTGCGATGCTCATAAGCGCCACCGTAGCCAGTGAGGACGGGCTGACCGGGAGCGGTGGTCCTGACAGGTGGGTAGACGGCACAGATAACTGTGGTACCGGTAGGAGGCGCACAGAATTAGGCAGCTGATGGACTGGCTGCGGCGATGAGATGCGCGCTGGGTGGATGGCGATGCTGGCGCCTGCGCGCGCAGACAAGTGACGGTCCGGGGATAAGACTGCAATCTTTGCTGCCATCGTCAGCTTACCAGCACGTTACCCGGGTACAGCACTCCTCCGCTGACGGCGAGTGCGCGCGGTTTCGTCGGATAAGAACGCGCGCACTGATGATGATAAATACTGTACTTCATGCCGTACTACCGGTAGCGACTATACTGCTGGTGTGAATTATTATAAAAGGCCAGTGACAAAATCCCTCGCGCGGAAAGGCAGTACCTCGATACCGTACTTTTGAAATCCAATCAATTTAGCAATCCGCAAAAGATCAATTTAGCAACCCGCATCCCGCACGAGCATCAGGCGGGATGGATGAGTTGTCGTACCAGGGGTTACCCCTGGTCGTACGTCGTGAGTACGTCGCGCTGATATGCGCGACCGGTTCAGAGTCCGGGCCACGCGCGTGCAAATCGCGTGCACGTCGTGTGTGGGAGCGCGGCGGGGTGATCCACGGACGCGCTGTGCAGCAGTCAGTAGCTTCGGCAACGGGCTGGCGGACCGGTAGCGACTAAGGATGTACCCGGATTAGGATTAGTCAGTCCGTCCAGGCTCTTCAGAACTTTGTCGCCAGCCAGCCTGCTGAGTTCCGGCATCACCTGTCGCGCACGCGGCGGGGGTTGTTGCAGCGAGTCTCTGCTTGCGTGCTTGGTACCTTGGGCGGCATTCTCTCTGCCGGAGTGCAGACGGCCAAGACTGATGCGTCTGCTCGCGCTCATTCCGCACCCTCATGTTGCTGCTTCCACCTCGCAGTTGCGGTAATGGACGTGTTTCCTATTGCCTTTATTTCGGGTGTTTTCCTGATCGCCTTTTGCAGGTATAGATGAACTCATATAATTTGTCACTATTGGCAGGGGTAACCCCTGCTATTAGGGGCTATTGCTAAGGATTTTGTCATTGGGGTGCCGCTTGCTGGGCTGCTGGCGCGCGACGCGGACACGTTATTATTCCAGTACAAGTAGACCCGTTGCATGAGTCGTGTTGAATCCGCCAGAGAGCCGCAAGGATCTAGTAGTCGCTACGATGTACAGCCCCGCGTTCGCCGACCCGCCGACACGGGGGCCCTGCGTCCGTCCACGGACGGGCGGCGAGGCGGACGGGTGAGGGTCGTCTGGCGTCCGGCGACGGACGAACGACGGCGTCCGGGTCCGGGCCACGCGGCGGTTTCGGCGCTTCGCGCCATGCCCGCCCCGGAGACCTGACGAACGCCGAGGACCGGCCCGACCGGTGGGCGGGCGGGCTTGCGGGCGGCTGGGCGGGCGGCCAACTACTAGTACCGGTGTGAATTACAAAAATTACTAGTACCGGTACAGGTAGTCAGCAGTAGTTAAGCGAGACGGTTATTTTGGCCTGCACGGAATTATGACGGAATCTACAACGGATGCATTTCCGTTCTATCTAGTGATCTATGCGGAACCGTTCCGAAAGTCGGCGACAGACAGACTCACGCACAGACTGACCTCGTAATTTAGACTGGAGCGACTGTACCTCGTAATACCTCGTTAGGGACTCGACCGCGCCCGCCGCCGTATCGCATCTATCGCACGAATCATCACGGCATCTGATGCGCTGCTGGCGGCCAGCAATAATGAATGAGACCGCGGCGGTTCAATTCTGGTTCAAAACGCTTAAACGCCTGACGCAAACGCCCCGCCAGCTTTGGAACGGCTGGTGATGGCTCAAGTGGCTCCGCGCCAGTGGCAGCATCACTCAGCATCCATCAGCGATCGAGAGCGTTATCAGCGCTGTGCTTCTCTCATCGTTGCAGGGCAACTACTTCTCCATCTCAAAGCTTAACCTGGTATTGAAACTCTCGGCACCGCACGACAAAGTGCGGAAATTCTTTATCTCGTGGCCGTAGACGTAGCGCGGTTGCCCCTCGCGTCTGCTCCCCGTCAGGCTAGTCGCAGCAGTCCCGAGTCCCGGTAGGAATCGGACCGTGCGATGGCGGCGCCATCCGGGGCCACCAGCGTCGGCAGCAACGCCCTCCCCGGCGGGCTGAACGTCCTCCAGGGCGTCGTCACCTTCGAAGTGGTGCAGCCCGGCGGCGAGCACCCGCGCCTGCAGCTCCTCGCCAGCCACAAGCTGTGGGACCTGGCGGTGCTGGTGTGCGAGAAAGTGCTGCACAAACTGCGCCGCGGCGACTCTGACGTGTACGAGCACCTGTGGACCTTCCGCGCCGGCCGCGAGGTTAAGGCGCAAGGCGAGGGCCGCCCCCCCGCCCCCTCCTCTCTATTGCTCCCCAGTCGCGGTGTCGTCACTAAACTGCGCAAGCAGCACCGTGGGAAAGGTGGCGGCGGCAGCGGCCCAGCTGCGCCCGATTCCGCACCTAAAGGGAAGTTGTTTCTTCCCGGCGTCGCCCCTCCCTCACCCTCTCTCTCTCTCTCCCTCCCTCTCTCTCCCGCCCCCCCTCTCTGGCTCTCGCTCTCTCGCTCTCTCTTTCTCCCTCTCTCCCTCTCTCTCTCTCTCTCTCTCTCTCTCCCCCCCTCTCTTTCTCTCCCCCATCACACTGGACGTCATTTCGTCGGAGGATAGAAAGCGCCTGAGACATCATGCCATAGAAAGCGCCTGCATACCGGCAGAGAGCCCGTGTGTCGCAGCCATATGGCCGACCACTAGAGGGGCACACGCCAGGGCGCGGTGGATTAAAATGGGGAGTGGGTGGAGGGGAGAGAGAGGATTTCAAATTTTCAAAGCAGTGTCGTTTTTGTGTACGTCAGGTGGTTTAAGGGGATCATGGAGGCTCACCTGACTGTGGTGTGCCACCGGCTACAGGTGGCAAGCCCTCCGTGAAGTGGCTCAAGGGGGCGTACGAGGGCCCGCACGCCGACATGCCAATGTGCGAGGAGGCGGTGATGCAGACCGAGCGCCGCTCCACCAAGCTCTCCGCGCCGCGCCTGAAGCTGGCCGTGGGCAGCATCCTGGAGTTCGCGTACGACCAGGGCAGCACGAGCGTGGTGTGGCTGCGCTGCGCGGCCGTGGAGCCGCGCAGTGCGGTGGATGCCACCGACAACGAGCTCCCCCGAGCCCTGCGCCCGCCGCTGGCGCCCCACGCCGTGCCCGCGGACTGCGCCGCGCAGCTCATCGCCGGCTGCCCAGCGGCCTTTGCGCCGGCTGAGCTGCGACTCGACAACCTGTTCCCAAACTTTGCCAGGTACTGCGACTGCTCACCCCGGCTACTTCACAATCATGCCTCGTCGCGCAGGAAGGACAAGCTGCCGGTGTGCAGCAGCAAGTCATCGTAAGACATGTCATTATAAGACATCACTACAACACTACTTGTGCCAGTTATTCTACCCTCCCTCATAAGTACGGGGTACACACATTCGATCGACATATCATACCATCATTATACCCATCATACCCGGGTGAGGTGAGGTGCGCCGCATGGTGCGCGGTGTAGCATGCTTGCCCGCGGATTGGGGTGCCCTCTATCTCATTGCGGGGCACTCGGCGCACCACCACCTCGGTGTCTTCATTGCCACCGCAACGGTACCTTTTTTATCCAGCAAAGCGTCGATTGTGTGATCAGTACGCTTCGGCTTATTGCCGTACGGGTACCCGGGAGCGAGCATCGGGGCATCGGGGCGGTAATTGGCGGCCGAACAAAGCGCTTATCTGCTGTGATGTACTACTACTTAGCACCGAAATACAGCCACCCAGCCACAGTCGTTACTTACACAGCCGTATGATATGAAGGATCGAATCCAATTGTGAGCCCCATCCCGCCGACACGACGACCCGTCCCGGGCCGTACGAGTTCTTGTACGAGGAGTAGCTACCCCACATCCCACCCCGCCCGGTGGCCCGCCGCAGCCCCTGCACCACGCCCCGGTCTAGCCTCCCCGTGCAAGCAACCCGCCGCAGCCGCGCAGGTAGCCCGTGCGGGCCCCCGCGCAGCCCGCCGCAGGATTAGTGGTTGTAATAATGCACCCATTAAAAGCACTAGTACACCCGGCAACAGTCTTGAGCAATCCACGCATCGCTGTTTAAACTCCCAAGTTCCCTCGCATGTCATGAATGAGAAGCACTGTGATGTTGACACCCACCGCCAAGTGCAGCCAAAAGTCACCTTCACCTTCAAAAGCTCCTTGCTTTTGAAGCCCCAAACGGTTTCCGCGATAGTATCTGTGCTCTTGGTCTGCTTGCTGACGTCGCATGCTGCGCCTCGACGGCAGGGCCTTCATGGACAAGGACACGTACGTGCGCGCTTCGCTGGGGCTCTCCAACATCTCCACCGGTGAGGACGACGCCACGTTCTCATTTGTGGAGGACCACGCCACGGACGCAATGATGGCGGGCACGCCCTTTAAGGACATGGACGAGTTCCTGTCAATCGCGGAGAAGGCGTGGGCGGTGAAGTGTCCGCCTGACACCCGGGCCGGTTGGTTCTCGCGCTTGGTGGCGCCATGCGAGATGGGGGAGGACGCGGAGCAGCGGTGGGAGGAGATGCAGCGCTACTACAAGGAGGAGCCGATGGCAAAGTATGGCCCCGCGCAACGGTTCTTCCGCTTTTCACCCGAGGAGAAGGCGGAGGCCATTGAAGCACTCCGCCAGAAGGTGACCATCCCGCACCCAGCTCGCGCACTCGCCTCATTTAAGCAACACACGGACGTGCATGCCTGTTCGGGTACTAAACATGTTGATTTAAAGGTCGCCGACTTACCACTAGCATAGCCACGCACATCCGGCATCAAGTACATACGGAAGGATCCCGCCCCAAAGCTGATATTATCTCGCCCCTTGGAGCTCATCACACGTATGCATTGACCGTGCGTGATTTGCCTCTGCATCACGTCGGATATTGCAAAGCCGTATCCTTTCAAATGGCGCACTCCTTGAATGCACTACCCCCCCGCCTATGAAGCAGCCAATGCTTGCACATCAGGTAAGCAGACTTTGGATTTGTGCAGAGTTTCAAAGCCTTGTTATTGTTCTTGATACAATCGTGAAGCATAAAGTATTTGAAATGTGTCTGGATACCCTACATGTATAAGACATGATATCGACGCGGTGCGGGGCGACAATCCATTGCTATCCGGGGCGCGCTTGTCCTGGTGCAAACCCGATTCAACGGGGCGATAGTGCCAGTTGTCTGGATGAGATCCTTTTTGTGCTTTGCGCTTGTCTACCTCCGAGAATCGCGAGCCGCTTCCACGGTGCAGCAGCATGCCACGGGCTACAGCCCTCGCTCACCTTGTCTCCGGCATGCCCATGGCATGTTGTTGCACCGCGGCAGGGCTTCTCCTTTGCCAAGATGTTCCCCAAGACGGCGGCGCAGTTTGCGAGCGGTCGCTTCCGATGGGTGCTCCATGTGGATGGCCTGCTCCGTGTGGTGGCGGGCCGCGGCACGGGCAAGCTGCACCGCGGCGCGCCGCCCGCGGCTGTGCTGCGGGAGTGGGAGCCCAACGACGCCATCTCCGGCATGCACGAGCTGATGGCCGCGGTGGAGTGCAGTTGGGTGAAGCCCGGGAGCACCTGGGACACCTCGCGGGCGGAGCTGGGCGACGAGGCGCTGCCGCTGGACCTCGCGGACGCCGGCCCCATCCGGCCCAAGCCACCGCCGTGGTTGTCACGCGCCAAGGACGCCCGCGTACTGCGCCCCAAGCCGGCGGGTCAGGGGCGTGGTTCCAAGCTAGCGGAGGTCTGCACCGTGGCGCTATCGCCCACCGCGGCGCACGCTTACACGGGCCACATGGACGGCCATCTCACCAAGTGGTCCCTCTCGGGCGACGGCTCTCATGACGAGTGTTGGTCCGTTGTGGCGCATACGCCGGAGGCAGACAAGTCGCAGGACGAGTCGGAGGAAGACGAGCATGGGCGTGACCCCGACTCACGGGACCCCTTTGCCGGGGTATGGGGCGTGCTGGTGGCTGCAGACAACAAGTGTGTGTACACCTGGTCTCGCTCGTCCACCATATGTGCTTGGGATATCGGCACCGGGGCTCCCCTGGCCACCTACAACTGCAACGCAGCATCCGCGCCCGGAGAGCCAACTTGTGGCTACGGATGGGAGAACGAGGACGGGAGCATCCACTGGCGGCAGCCCAGCGTGAACTGCGTCACGCTGGCAACCCTCGAGGAAACGCCGTGCTTGCTGGTCGGGCTGCACGTGCAAGTGGAGGACCCTGACGACGGGGAGGCAGACGACGTGGGCAACCTCGTGCCCATTGACCTCGAGAGCGGTGACATCATGGAGGCATGGTTCGGCCACAGCTTTGGCATCCTTGGCATTTGTGTGCACCCTTCCGATAGGCGAGTAATCCCCTTGTCCGTGCCCCCCCCCCCCCCCCCCCCCCTTCCTTCTCTGCTTCCACCCCCTCCTAGGGCCCAACATCTCCCAAGCGGCAGCCCTCCGCTATGTCGACACCATTCGTCCCGGTCAGCTATGCTCCGCCTGCCCCAATACTTGTACCCTATTATGAGCGGACAACCTAGGTGGCTATCATCCGAGCTAAGCTACTGAATCTCGTAGTAGTCCATGAGCTGAGGTAATGTTGAAGCCGTTGACGTAGTTGCAGGTAAGTACAGTAAATCTCTAGTTGGGCGGAAGATAATGCATTCCTGCTTGGAAGCCATCACATGTTGTTCGGGAAGGTCAGAAGGTTTCCTCTGCGCATCCGTTTCACGCCGTTCGCCCAAATAACGATGTTCATCAAGTCATACACTCCGCCACAAATTCAGCACAAGTTAGCCGACAACACACGCCTCCCCATATTATACACCAGCCCACAAAAGATATCCCTCGTGCGAGAGAAACTGCGGATGTGCTATCGCCTCCTTGGGTTGGAACTGCCATGCATGCATCCCCTTATTACGGCACTCCCCACCCTTGCATACTCTGCACTGACATGGTGACACGTAGATATCTGGAAGGTATGCTTCTAGGTCCTCTGGGGGAGGACCTAGAGGGTTTTTCTAGGTCCTCCCCTGGCGCCAAGTTGAATAGCTACTATATATACCAGTAGCATAACATT
This sequence comes from Tetraselmis striata, assembly GCA_006384855.1. Classification (NCBI taxonomy): domain Eukaryota; kingdom Viridiplantae; phylum Chlorophyta; class Chlorodendrophyceae; order Chlorodendrales; family Chlorodendraceae; genus Tetraselmis; species Tetraselmis striata. Next base: position 52,741 of record VCJN01001763.1, on the reverse strand, counting down.
TCAACAGCTTTCTTGCTAGGCTGCCACCTTATGTTTTGCAGCTCCGTCCTGCACCGCTTGGCAGATGACCATTGTGTTTGTGGGCAGCATAGCTCGTGCGCGCCGGCTGGGTGTGCGCCAACGGCTGGATTCCATGCCATCATGTCCTCCGCAGGTATGCCATCACTGCAGGAGGGGACGACCGTGGATTAGCTGAGATCATACTGTGGGACCTGGACTTCCCCGGCAGCGTGCTTCATTTCCTGGAGTTTGGCCGCGACTCTAGGTTGCCCTCCTCCAACCCTCTTCGCTGCCCTTCGTGCCCAACCACGCTTTCTCCGCCTCTCCACCAGTTCCTCCACCTCACTTGCCCAACGGACGACTAAGCCCTGCGTGCGTGGTGCTCCCCAGGGTGGGGCACAGCGCTCTCGAGACCATGTGCATGAATGATGACGGAACGGTCGTCCTCATGTTTGACTCCTTTGCGGGGAGCAGCATGGCGCTGCTCGAGGTTGACGTCGAGGAGGAGGAGGTCAAGCTGCGTGGCTTCATGGACTCGGGGATCGGGCGTATGCACGACTTGCTGCAGAATTCCTACAGCTGCGACGGCCGCCGCTTGTCCATTTACACCAACGCTGTCTCCCATGGCATGGTGCTCGACTTGCAAAAACTCGGCAGCATCACCCCTACGGACCGGAATGACAAGTTTAGGCTCAAGGATGGCGCGTTTCACGATGAGTATGGCAGTGAGGAGGACTCGAGTGAGGAGGACTCTGATGATGGCGACTCTGACGTGATGGATGAGGATGGCGGTAGTGACAACGGAGGAAGATCCGCCTCGTCCAAAAAACAGAATGCATGCCTGCTTGCGGGCGTCGGTTTCGTTGGCTACCAGAAAGCGAAACCCAAACCGAGCAACAAGCCAAAGCCGCGCTACAGCTTCATGGAGGAAATGGACCGGCCCGGAACGGAAGTTGTGGCGCATGCTGCGAGTGGCCGCACCGTCGTCTCTGGCTACGGCGACGGGTCTGTCAGGGTGCAGTCGCTCAAGGCTGAGGAGAGTCTGGAGGCGGACAAAGCAATGCACGGCTGCCAAAGCAGCATGAACACCCATTCGCATGGCATTCTGTGGTTTGGCGAGGACGAGGGCACCCTCTCGGCATTCAACGATCTGGAGTAGCGCCGCGCTGCTCGGCGGAGTGATGGAGGACAACGCGGGCAGCAGGACTGCGCTATGTGCTGATGAGATTACTTCGAGAGTACATGCCTGATCATCCAGATAACAAATTAGCACCTGCGTGTCTGGATATCATGGGCTGGCACGATTAGTTTTAATGCATTGTCGCTAAGGGAACTCCAACATTTCCAAGATGACGACTCTGTCATGGTGTGCAGTGCATTGTCATGTTGGACAGCCGAATCATTCTGGCGCGTTAATGACCCAGATGTCATTATTACAGCCAAGTCATTATTACCGATTGGATATATGTAGGTAAAGACTGCTGATGGTCGGGATGGCGATGACTTGTGATTTCTTTCATTGCACAAACTTTTCCTCAGTACGCTACTCGCTCGCGACGACACCATTTTTTTTTTCAATAGCGAGATGCTGCGCTGTAGCCAGACTGAATGCGATAATACTAATCTCATCAGGTCGGATGGTATTACAGTATCTGCTGCTTACATAGTAGATGCAAACCCGTACGGACAGTTGCCATTTGTCACCGCCATCCAGTTGCGATAAATCACCTGTATAGCATTGATAAACCAAAAGGATCGATCATTGGCAGATATAGCGATACATGTAAAGTTTTATGTATGATATCACTACTCGTAGTAAGTTGCCACCCAGCGGAACCAGCGGAACGGAGAAATAAGCGCCATTAGCAGTTCGCCATATGCGTGACCTATGTGGGTCCGATGTCCGTGTAGAAAAGGCAAGTGGAACGAGGCAGATTACCGGATTTCAAACCGTTTATTGGACCGGGATTTGCCGGACGCGGCTGAGACACTTCTTGATGGTGTACACACCCACCTATTGCTGCCATCGCTTCTATGAGCGTGAGTGCACTTAAGCTGGTTGATGATATACTTGACGACATATAGAATCGCCCGGGGCATGCATCATACGACTTCTATTCCGAACCGGGAGGTGGATGAAGTCGGGACATGTGTCCAAATATGATGACGGTTGTTTGGGGACATAAATGTCTTTGTATTCCGAATGACCGTCAGCTCATTGACAAAATATTGCTTGAGCTACACGATACTGCTGGGCGCACCAGGCTGTTCCGCGCACCTTAGCTCGTGCCTTGGATCGTTGTTGGTGGACGCGTATACGTCATGACGTGGAAGCCTATTGTGATAAATTCTAAACTTGTATATACGGATACGTTCTCGTCCGCAACCGGCAGCACCTACGCAATCGTTACCACTGCCGCCACATTCATGGCACTTGGTGGTTTCGGATTCTATTACCGGTGTACCTGTGGGCAATGGTTTCGATGCAGTGTTGGTTGTAGTATGTTGCCATCTGACCCGACAGCAAGCAAATTTATTCCGACGATTAAAAACTGTGACGTGAATACTCAACTGAATTAGTCTTGAAGGATATTAACACCGTGCGCCTTCGAAGTATGCATGCTGCATGGTTTTCCACGGGTTCTGATTTCTGATCGAGATCCGCGAATTATGTCATCTTTTGGCAACTCTATGGCGACGCCATGGCAATAAATTGAATATGTCTAGTGGACAACACTGTTGTCCACTAGACACCAGTTACGCTCAGGTACATGTACTACCTAGACACTAGGTACACTCAGGTACACACTAGACAGTACAACACCAGCAAACATATGGTTTAACTAAACGTATAAACGCTACTCGTATTGTTGTGCGCGCTGTTTTTTGTACTGGTTTCGGAGCATTCGTTGCTTCTCATTTATTAAAAAATGCACATGGTTTCGGAGCCCGATTGCTCATCGTGCCTGGTGATGCTGCCGCCTGCCGGCGGTCCGTCCGTCGTCGTCGGTCTGGACTATGACCCTGGTTTCGGAGCACATGCGCTAGAAACCAATATATATTCGTACAGTTCGTCGACGGCGGTACGTCCCCGCCCGGTCGGAAGACGCCCACCCTGGCGGTAGTACGTACGCGACTTCACGCCGTGTCGCCGCTCTACGGTACTGGTACTGGTACCCTTCTTCACCGCCGTCGTCAGCAGCGCGCTTGTTATGTTCAGCAGCACCCTCGGGCGCTCTGATTCTAGCGCTACTTGCCGCCCGCAACAGCCTGCGTTTTACAGCGGGGTGCAGCGGAGAGGGGGCAGCATTGTGTAGTATCTGCATCATGGCGGGCTGTGGGCGGGTGGGCTCCCTGGCATGCCGCTGCGAAAGTGCTAGCCGTGATGCCGGTCGTCGACGTGGCAACGCGGGCGGCTCGGGCGCCACTCGTCTCCCGGGCGCCTCCGCCCTCGGCGGCGTCCCCGCCTCATCGCCCTCCCTTCCGAAGCAACTACCGCCGTGCGTCGGGCGCGTGGTAAGCACCGCTAAGGGCTGGGAATGCCTGGTCGCCGGGGTTGTACATACCCCCTCCGCCAAGCAGCAGCAAGAGCTGCGGGCCGTTATCGAAGACGCCGCGCCCGATGTGGTGCTGCTGGAGCTGGACCAGGGTCGGCTGAACACCCTGCTGGAGCTGGGCCCCTCCACCTCGTACGGCGCCGAGCTGGCCACCGCGGCGTCCGCGGCCTGGGCCTCGGGGTCCGTCGTGCTGCTCGGCGACGTGCGCGCCAGGGACTCCTTCGCGGCGCTGTTTGAGCCGGGGCAGGTGGTGGATCCAAAGCGGCTGCGGGCTGGCGCCACGCTCGCTCTGAGCTCCATGCTCTCAGGGGTAGGGGCCGCCCCCCGGTCGACAAGTCAGGAGAACGTCGACGTGCTCGCTGCGCTGCTGGACGATCCCGCGAAACTAGCTCCGATCGCCGGGACCTTTGCGCTCACAGTCGCCCTTGTGGCCATAACGTCCGCAACCTGGCACACGTATACCGGCACTCCCGCGGACCAAGCGGCCTCCCTCGCCTTCTTGGTCTTTCAAGCCGCGGCCCTCCTCCGGGTGTTCGACGTATTCCTGCTCGCGCGCGACGAGGCTCTGGCGGCCTCGGCCATCCGAGCGCTCGAAATCGGCTCCGGCCTCCGGCGCGGCCGCCTGCTGCGCCGCTCCTGGACCTTCCACTCCGACCCGGAGGCTCTCGCCGTCGCGCGAGCCGCCCGGCCCACCCCCGATGGTGCCACCCCGTTCTTCACCCTGCGACGCCCTCTCGCGGAGGGCGAGACGCGGCGCCTCAACCTCTTCGAACCCCGCTGGCTGGCGCTGATGGACGAGCTCGCGGGGGTTATGCCGGAGGGGAGCATCGTCGGCGCAACCTTCGGGACCATTGCCGCCCAGAACCGCATCTACAGCCCAGGGGGCGAGGGCATGTCCTCATCTGGGAGCGTGTCCGACGACCTGGAGCTGTCCACATCCGGCGAGCGCCTGGCCGACATCGTGGTCGAGCCCGTGGCGCGGATGGTGCGAGTGGTGGCGGCGGAGGAGGGCGCGCGGCCGGTCACGGGCGCGAGGAAGGTCACCCTGTGGATCGAGGGCCAGGAGCTGCGGCGCGTGGACCCCTCAAGCCTGCAAGGCTGCGGAGGCGGCTACCTCGCTGGGACCGTCCTGGGCCCTGCGACTGAAAGCCGCGACGGCGCGAGCGAGGACCAGGAGAGAGGCCCGCTTGACGCGGACGCGGAGCAGCCGCCGGTGCGGGTGGTGTGCGTGGTCGGGCTGGCGCACGCAAACGGTGTCATCGACCGCTGCGCTACGCAGATGCTGGCGTGACCTCCTCCCGGTGAGACGCATTACAAACCCTAAACCCTAAAGCGTCGGACACCCATTCTCCATATTTTAGCGCACAGAGGCAGTTGTGGCGAGCGAGTCCTGCTTCAGCTAGTCGCCATAGGCGCAGGCACCGGGTAACAGGTCCATGTACCACGACGCAACGGTCCACGTGATGCCCTGCCGCGCCGCCCGCCACCGCCTTTGGTGTTAGGGCTAGGCGGGCCCGGTCTCGAGCTTCATGATGGCGGTGCTGACCAGGATGGTGGTCTCCGGGGAGGGGGAGTCCACCCACACCTGCACACACGGAGCGGCACGCTTGGCGCCGATGGAGACTCCGCGCGTCTACCAGCGCACGTGGCGAGGAGGAGCGCCGCCAATCACTCGCCAAGCAGCGGGGGGGGGGGGGGGGGGGCGGGGGGCGGGAGGAGCACCTGCCCGTTCATGCCGACCGCTATCTCGAATTTGAACGAGGCGCCCAGGTTCTGCAGGGCCGGGCAGGGCGGCCGGGACAGCAGCCTGCGGGATGCGGCGACACACACACACACACACACACACACACACACGGATGGATCAGCCGCGCTCAGGCACCGCGGAATGGTGCCCCCCGCCCCGAGTACAAACACCAGTTCAGTGCCTCTGCCCCCCCCCCCCCCCTTTCCCACCTTCCCCCCAAAACCTAAACTTGCAACGCCTCGTCGACATTGCCGCGTCATTTCATAGACGATGTCATAGTGTAGCCCTCTTCACACCCCAGAAGGTGCAGTGGGGGGGGGGGGGGGGGTTATGTGATCATGCGTGGTGTGTTCACGGGGTATGCAGGAGATCCGGCACACTGCCGGGGTGCGTCATGCGGAGCCCCCCCCCCCCCCCTGAGGCCTGTCTGTATACCAACATGGCCGACCACCACCACCGGAGGTTACTTGGGCACCCCGTGCTGCGCGCCGCGCGGAGGCGGTGGAGGGCGGCAGCCCAGCACGTGGCAGCCTATTCCGATTTCGCGGAGGCGCCCGCGCACCTGCGCGCCAGCAGGCTCGTGCAGGTGAAGAGGTATCCGCCCTTGAGGTGGCCCAGCCCCGTGGCCTGCCGCAGTCGCCAGTCAGCACACGTCAGCGCGCTGTGAGCGGCAGCTCACGATACACATGTTCCGGGGGGGAGGGGGGGGGGGGAACCTTTCCGCTGGAGTCCACGCACGTGAGGATGGTGTCCATGTCGCGGTGAGCCAGCTCCACCCGGCAGAACACGGCGTCCCCCGTCTGGCAGCCAGGGTGCCGAACACGCTCAGCGCGCAGTCCCCCTGGGCCCCCTTGCAGTTACCCCTGGCTGCACGTGGCGCCCTTGAAGCACCACGTGGCCGCTCCAGGAGGGGTCCCCCTCCCTCTCTGTTTAGGGTTGTTGCCGGGTCCCGCCGGGGGGTCCGCCATCAAATCTACCATCCGGACGCGACATGACGACATCCACCCGCTCCCACAATCTACGACACACATGTACGCGCGTTTCCAAGCAATACCGCCGGTGCTGGAGGCGGCGCCGGAATCCGTCATCAAACTAAACATGGCTGACATGCGCACAGTAAACTTGCCATGCTACTGCCCTTCCCCGCCCCCCTCCCTCCTCCCCGGCCACTGCCAAACCATGCCGCAGCATACTCCTACACGAGCATCGGTTCTATGAGCATCGCGGGGGGTGGCGTGGAGCATGCGGCACGGAGGGGGTGTGGCAGAAAGGGGGTGATGGGTGTGTGTGTGTGTGGGGGGGGGGGGGGGGGGGGGCGCACCTGCAGGTTGGGCCGGTTCCGGCGGGTGGCGCCCTCGAAGGACAGCATCGGTAGGAGCGCGGGGAAGGGGCCGCCGAGGTCCACCGTGAAGTTCTGCGAGGCGATGGCAGTGCAGCTGTGAGGGCGGCGTTCCGCCCATGACACACAGAAACACGTACGTCCACATACATCAAGGAGAACATAAATACATCCCACACGCGCGGGTCACGTTGCGATTGGTCACGCGGTGGCACGTGGGTCATCCAGGTGTCGTCCAGGCGCATGCTCCCTACCTCGCCAAACCTGTCTGTGATGACGCCGATCACCAGGTCGTTCTTGCAAGGGTTGTACCTGTCGTGGCGCGGGTAGCGCAGCGCCGCAGCTCAATCAGCCCGCAGAGCACTGCTCGCGTGAATTGCGTTCCCGGAGAGCGCGCAGCCCGCCCCGTGCACCCCCACCGCCCGCCTTCTCCAGGCACATGCGCAGGCACCAGCCGCCCACCCCTCCCCCGTTTCCACGACAAGCCCACCATGCCCCCCCGCAGAGCCGGAAACCAGCTATGCCTCACGCCCCCCCCCCCCACCCCCCCCCCCCCGGGGCGGTGTACTTTTCTTGACTCATTGCCACGCAAGGCAGTACATGATGTCTGCATGCTGCTTGTATAACCGGGGGGGGGGGGGGGGGGGGGTAGGGCGTCGGGGGATGACCTCTTCTGCTTCCCCTGTATCCAGAGCTTCCCGTCCTGCGTCTGCTGCAGGAGGCCCGCCTTGGTGGAGGACAGGCACTCGCCGTCATGCTGCAGCCCCGCGCCGATCCGCACCTTCCCGGTCTCCGGAAGCCTAAGCGCAATGTCCCCGGGAAGCACCGTCTAGGGGACACACACACACACACAGCAGGTCAGTGCCGCCAGTAAATAATCTTTATGCCCCCCCCCCCCCCCACTCTCTCCCCGCCCTTTCCCCAGGACAACCCTTGATGGCTCACACATCCATCAGCGGCATGTGTCCACACGCACGTCACCCCCACGGCAGTGCAGAAGGTGGAGAAGGCAGAGGCTAGGTGTGGATATGATTGCTGCCTCGACTCCGGTTTCAGCTACAGCAGCTCGCAGGCCAAGGGCGAAGGCCATACATGCCCAACCGCAGCTCCCGACGGCTCCTCGGCCGCCGCCATAAAATCAGTGCCGTGCGCGCTGGGCGGGTCAGTCGAATAGTGCTGTACGCGAGTTGGGCGGTTCGTTGCTCCGAGCCTCAAGTATTACGGACCGGTCGGCAGTGCTGACTATATATGTGCTTCCCGACGGTGGGGAAGCGGGAGGAAAGTGGGCAGTACAAGATAGCAGGGCAGCGAAGCAGCTCGTGAGCCGTGGCACGGGCCACCGGGCGCATCAATAGCAGCGGCGGCGGTGACGAATGCTTGGGCCGACGACGACCAAACGGGTGCCGGTAGCGACTACTGGCACCGGTGTGAATTACAAATAATCCAGTAACAAATCCACTACCGCTGAGAGCAGTACTAACAGATCAACACAGACTGGTTTCAGGCTTATTATGTCTCTCTGTTGCTGGCAACCTTTCATAGCTGCTGTAAGTTCTGTTTGTAGTGCGCTTCTGTGAAAGCCCTTATGTAAATATTAAGAAACAGATCAACACAGCAAGCCGCCAAAAAGCGGCCCGCAACCCGCACGAGGCGGGATGGATGAGTGATGCGCGCCCTGTTGAGAGTAGTCCGGGCCACGCGTGCACGTGTGTGCGAGGGTGGTCCGCGAACGTGTTGTGCGGCTTCGGCAAAGGGATGGCGGCCGAATCAACGCCGTATGGTGAGGCAGCGAGCACACTATCGAGCCGCCACCAAGCTCACGACCCCCAGGAAATCTCTTGCGAGTAACGCCTCCAAGTGAGCATGAGTGGGTGGTGCACCGAGTGCCCCGCGATGAGAGGGCAACCCGATCCACGGCCAGGCATGCGACAACGCGCACAGTGCGGCGCACCCCCTTGCTCACCTCATCTACTGTGCCGAAGATCATGCCCGTGTACTCCGACATATCCAAGATGTCTCGCAGAGAGGGCCCTTCTGTCCCTGCTCCGTGTTGTGCCACGCCGCATCCCGCACTGTTACCCCCCGTTGCATGTCGCCCAGCAGGGAGCGCTCAAACCGATCCACAGCCGTGGCCCGGGGCACCGCAATGTACTTGACCCCATACCCCATAGTCTAGAACTCCAGTAGTGTGGACTTCAAGCTCCAGGGATCATAGCTCCCCGGTCACGACGTTGAACGCGGGGAGGGAGAGCTCTGCGTCTGGCACTAGGTCCTTGAGTTCATCCATGGGTACGGTGTTGCCGAGAGGCACTGTCTGCTGGAATAAGTCATCCACCTCCTGGCGTACAGTGATACCCATGTAGTGAACATAGCGTTCGCGGAAGGCGTCTGCGATAGCGTCGTGTTGTAAACGCCAGTGAGCGCCTCCATGTGCCGGGAGGTTCATGAGCGCGTCGCCATAGAGCTCGACAGTGACGGGGTTGTGCTCTGTCGAGGGTAGAATCATCTAGCTCACAACCACTGGGGCCAGGCATGGGCTATGGCGCAGAACGAAGTACCCGGCAGCGACCTCCCGTACATTGTGAGATTCAGATGTGACGTAAATGTCCCCTACTGGTGACGAACGACGACATACGGGGACGATACGGGACGTACGAGGGACGTGGATTTCATACCGGGTAGCGACGACTATCTCGCGCGACGTGTAAAGTACTGTATGAATTTCTCGTTTCGATAATTTCATAAAATTGATATGCGCACGCGGGCTCGCGTGTCGCGTGCCGACGCGGAGCCCCCGGGCTAAGTACATGCGGCTGCACGTACTCGCTGCACATCCCTGCACGCGCATGAAGTACGGGGTAGCCTGGCGGTCACCGACGCTCACCGCTGAACCAAGCGCGGACAGCCGCGCACTAGCATATGTGCTCCCTGCCGGTGGTGGGCTACATCCACCCCAACTCTCAACCCCCCCCACCCCCCGCGCGCGCGCGCGGCAGCAGGCATGCCGGGAGAGGGATGGATATCGAGTGTGTCGAAGGATGGCGTGTACACATGCAAGCACTGCCAGGGCATCGTGACGGGCAGTAGTGAAAGGACGGCGCGAGAGCGGCACTTCCGGAAATACCCGAACTGTAGGCACTCGTTGAAGCGTGCGGGTAAGTTGCGCCGCAAGGCCGCCTTAAAACAAGCAGCAGCAGCAGGGGCGGCAGCAGGAGTACCATCAGCAGCCGTCGGAAACGGCCCGCCGGCGCCGGTCTCGGAGGACGATGTGATGGGCGTGGGGGAGGACCCCGTTAGCGAAGACGGTATGGACATCGACGCGCATGCGTGGCCGCCGGCGGGCGTGGAAGCCGCCGATGAGGGCGTGATACGGGAAGGCGATCCCGGTGACTTCTACATGAAGGTCATCGCTAAGAAGTTCCGGAGAGTATGGCACTACGGCGTGATAACCGGCGTCGTTACCGAGTGGGTGTTGGAGGACTACGGCGGGGCGACCCGGTGGCGCGCTGTTTTCGAGGACGGTGACACTGTGGACCTTCTGCGTTCAGAGGTGAGTGGGCCCGGCCTGTGTGCTGGTGGCACCACTCACCTGCGGTTGTGTGGAATCACACGCACCCGCCCGGTCGGCGTGGCAGGTTGTGGAGGCTATGGCGGCTGCCCAGGAGCACCCCCTTGTGGATGCGGACGGGGAGGCTCGCTTGGTAACCGTCCATGAAGGCGATGACCTTTTCGCGCAGCAAATCAACCGCATGAAGGCGCATCGCCTCTACCGGGAACCCAACCCCAACAAGAAGGTCTCTCCCCCCCCCCCCCCCCCCTCTTGCTTCCTCCTCCGCCACGTGCACCCATACCCACCCACCCACCCACACCCACAGACACACACACACAGACACACACACAGACACACACACACACACACACACTCGCACTCACAGCGACCCACCCACACATACACACACAAAATACATGGCCCCAGACGACGCTGGCCCCGGCGCCGTGGAGACGCCCATCCGGTTGGTTGGGAGTGCATCCGCTGCGTGGGAGGACGCGGTGGACTTCAAGGACCATTTGGAGAAGCTGCTGGACGACGTCCGACGTACGGTGCAGGGCTCGCACTCGTATGCACCCATACTCGCGGGGTGGGGTGCGGTCCTGCCGGGCTGGACCCCCAGCGGTGGCGCTGGAGGGCTCATGGCCTACAAGGCGGCGTCGCTTCGCAACGGCGACGAGCCCCGGCTTCACCGGGGGGGGGGGGGGGGGGGGGAAGACGGGGAGACATCGAGAGACAACTCCTTCTTTGTGTACAAGATGTTGAAGCAAATCCCCGACGCCGACCCACCCCCCTACACCACCGAGGAGCTAGAGAGCGAGGAGGAGCTGCCAAGAAACTTGCTGGCGGAGCGCGAAGACGCCAAGTACACCACCATGGTCGCGCGAGCTCAACCTTTCTACCTTGCCACGCCACCGCCCCCGCCAGGGGCTGACTAGGACGACAGCCGTGCCAACGCGCGGACCATTCGGGCTGCATTGTGTACGGTGTGGACGCCAGAACGAGCCCACACTGTCGTGGGCTTGGACTTGTGGAGAGTGCCGGGCGGCGGCGGTGGTTCCGGCGGGGAGGAGGCCCTTGTCCTACTAGATGGTCCGGGCATCCGCAAGGTGGTTGTTCTCATTCCCCTGCCGACATGTCCTCCGCGAAGGCTGCCGACTTGGGCGTCGACGCCGGGGAGCTGTTGGTGGCGGGGATCCACGCGAGGTCGCAGGACGGTGCGCGAGGGGGGGGGGGGGGGGGGGGCAGCGGCTGTGGGATAGGCGGGGCAGCGGTTGCTACCGAGTGAGGCTTAGCATCGTTTGCAGTAGGATCGCAGCCTTTCCGGCTGCATAGTGTGACGCCGCCTGGATGTAACCCAGCAGTACTCGCAAAGTGCAAGTGTTACACGCCCGTGTGCCCCACCCAAAAACATTGCGCCGACCTCACTGACGGCATGTCTCGCTCTCCTTCATCTCCCGGGCCGTCCGCCGCCTCACCATGCGCACCCTACCAGCCGCGCGTGCCTTCTCGGAAGCCTCACACACGGCGGCGCGAGTCGCGTCGTGGAACGCGTCCCTGACATGGCGGAACTCCGCCCTCACCGCGGCCGTGGTCGGGCAGGGGACTGCCCGCTGATGGGTCGCCATGCATGGGTACTTGGGGCCGCACAAAGCCGGGGTGCCGTCGCAGCAACACTCCCAGTCCGTCCGTTGGCCGCAGTACACGCATGACGGGCGTCCGGCCAGGACACGCACATGATAGTGCATGTGGCCGCCTCCCGCCACTGCTCGTAGTGCTCCGGTCAACATGGCGACGAGCAAGTCGGCATGTCCCGCAGGTGGCTGCGGGGCGGGTGGCGCGAGCGCAGCGTCGCTCGCCTCGACAACCCCCTCAGCCCTATCAGTCGCCTCGACCACGGCCTCCTCCGCCTTCTGACGCGGCGCATTAGGCGCATCATCGTCGCCTGGCAGGGCGCCCCCCCCCCCCCCCGCAACGGCGCCGTCGGCGGTGGCCGACGCCGTCGTGGCGGGGTGCTGTGAGGAGGTGGCCCTAGACATAGGTGGGGCCGGCACCGCCAGGTGTTGCTCCACATGCGGTGCGGTTTCGGTTGCGGTGCGGTTCCTGACGCGACAGCTCCGTCGCACAGGTACCGGCACCGGCACCCCACGCCTGCTGCGCTTACCACCAACCGGCATGTTTCCTTTGGGAGGCGGTTCATCCGCGTCGGAGGTGAGCGGCGGTGCCGGTGTGGGTGTGGATACTGCCCGGCCATTAGGGCTCCCGCCGCCCGCCGCTCCGCCGACCCACGCCGCGGCGTGTGCTGCGCCCCGCATAGTCGCCTCGAATATATTATACATGACGCGGGGACAGGGGGGGGGGGGGGGGGGAATTCGTGCGTTTCGTATGTCGGCGGAACGGCGTGCGAAGCTGCGGCTGGCGAAGGTGGTGGAAGTAAGCGTGGCGGCGTCGGCGGCGTATTACCGTGCGTGCATGCGTGCGCAACCCGGCGGCAGCAAGCGCCGGACTCGGCGTGTGCCGGCGGCAGAGCTGCGAAGCCATGGACACGGTACGGGATGCCAAGTCTGGCTAAGCAACTGCCGAGGCTGGCGGCTTAACCCCCATGTCCGGCGGCTGAGGGACGGGAAGTGCGTAGAAGTTTGATCGGCAAAGCGGGCATACAAGCCTGGCTGTGCTAGGTTCCTATTAAGTAATGGCGGTTTGTGCTAAGTAATTCGTAGGGGTGGACCATGCAGCGCAGGTAGGGGGCGGTATAAATTATGCCGGGCACATATACTGCTCCACGAAACGACACTGTCGCACGTGTAGTTGAATAGACCCCCCCCCCCCCCCCCCCCGCCCCCCGCCGGGTCGGCCCGCAGGGGTCGGCCTGCCGACCCCCTACGGCATGTAATATCTGTCATGCATCGCCGGGGTATGTGTGAGTGGATGCCCCGCCTCCCCCCCCCCCCCCCCCCCCCATTTACACTTGTGCACTCATTAAGTTTGGGCTGGTTTCGGAGCAGTACATGTACGTATGTATATACATACAATGGAACGTAGGACTTGCGCGGAAAGAGGCGGGGCTGGCGGAGTGCACTAGGGGTGCGCAGAGTAGCGTGTTGGTGAGATTCGGGATGCATCGGACACCGGATGCACATCCACCCGGCGTAAAAGACGCGTACGTACTATTCACACTATATTCACACGCAAATGTGTGAAAACCGGACATTCCGTGCCGGATGGATGGGAATACGGCGTCCGATGCAGCCAAAACCCCAGCAACACGCTATTCTATGCACCGCCAATGCACTCCGCCAGGACCGCCTGCTCATTCTCTGTCGATTTCGAAAACGCCTTCACATTATCCACCGCTAATTGCAATTGCCACCGTGTAATGTTGTCACGATGTGCGCACACAACAACACTTCCTACCGGGTCCCACGCGGACGGAGGCGGGGCTTGCGGAGTGCACTGGCGGTGCACAGACTAGCGTGCTGCAAATAATCGGGGTGCATCGGACGCCGGATGCCCATCCACCCGGCGTAAAAGACGCGTAATATTCACACTATATTCACACACAAATATGTGAAAACCGGACATTCCGTGCCGGTTGGATGGGAATACGGCGTCTGATGCAGCCAAAACCCTAGCAACACGCTATTATATGCACCGCCAATGCACTCCATCCGCAACCCCCGCCTCATTCCTAGTCGTACGTGCTTGTGCACACGCACGGAATGCTTGCACTGCTCCGAAACCACTGTCACATACCCCGCTCATTGCGTATGTACCGATTGCGGCGCATGCACGGCTAGATATTTGTTTACATAAACCGGAGGGGGGGGGGGGGGGACAGTGTCCCGCTACTCACCCTGCATTGGATTAGGGCGACGATTGCAAACAAGACGAGGAGGCGCGAATGAACTGCTCCGAAACCACGCGATGTGCCCGGTGACCTCCATATCCAGCACGTCCACCGATGCAAGTAATAAGGACAGGAGCCCCCCCCCCCCCCCCCCGCCGCCCCCCGCCCCCCCCCCCGCCAAAGTGGAGGAAGTGTAGGAGTACAACCGGATCCATTGTCGCTTTATACAAGCATGGGCGGTGCTGCCAGACCCGTTCGTCTACGGCGGGATGGAGGCGGCAGCGGCAGCAGCAGGAGCCGCAGCCTCAACAACAAGCCGCAGCTCCTTCGCTCTGGCATGGATGCTGGCGTAGTCCTCGTCATTGTACAAATAGTTTGGCAACACAGCATGATCCCCAAAGTGGGCCACATACTGCGCCGCCAACTCGTGATTGCGTTTCTCCGCAGCATCACTGCGGGGGGTGATGTGTGGGTAGAGTGCCTCGTTGTAGGCTGCCAGGAACGGCGTGTACTGGGTAAGGTCGTCCGCACGGCCGCAGCCAGGCAGTCCCAGAAGGTGCCCCTGCCCGTACAAGCGGACATAGCCACGCCCGTGACACTTGGGACATGGGTTACCGCTGGGCAAGTCAACTGGGGCGCCCACGGGCCCGCGGTGCGTCGTGTCCGACCCAAACATGTACCCATGGTATTGTTCCATGTAGGGCATGTCCTCCTCGGGGACACCCATGCCACGCTCCAAGTCCTCCAGGGGCTGCATCAAGTTCTTGTGGCTCATGATGAAGTCGGCAGCTCCCGGATTTATCTCCGCCAGCGTCCTCTCCGTGAGGCAGTGATGCTCATGGCCCTTTTCATGTCAACACATGGATGGCACTCAGTCCCCGCCCCCGCCCCCGCCCCCGCCACCGGCCTGAGTGGGGTGGGGGGGGGGGGGGGGGGGGGGGGGCGCACCGGGTACTGAATGTGCTTCACGGCATCTGTGAAGCTCACTTCTGGCCCGCGGTACACCTCAGTGGGGCGGCAGTGGCACGTGCATGCAAGGATGGCCTGCAGATTTGGAGCCTGCCCATCAATGTGGGTGATCTGAGCGGGGGCATCCGCCGGGGTGAACAGCAACGCGATCACCGGCCACGACCAAAACCCTGGTGCTAGCTCGCCGGCCTTTTGGCACCAGCCACGAAAGCGCGCCGCAATTCCAGCAAGGCGGCAAACAAGGCCTTCCTGCAAGGCACACGCTCAGAATAAGCGACGCACGAGTCAGGGGTTGAAGGGGGCAGGGGGGGGCGGGGGGGGGGCACCTCTTCATCTGCCTCTGCTTTTTGCCGACCCAGGTCTCAAACGCACTCCTTGCCCAATGCCACAGCTTCCACGGGTCGACTTTGCCCTCCTTTTCCCCGTCATACGGCTTCACCTGCGTGTGGTCTGCAACGTCCAGGTCTTCCGGGGGCAGGATGACCTGTTGGTGTCAGGGGCACACACACCATGCTCAACACCATGCTCATAACCACGACGTTTGTACTCCCTTCCGCTCCGCCGCGTCCTTCGCTGAAACCAACCAGGTCTTGTGCGATGTGCGACAACAAACCCACCTCTAGCAGCCCGGGAGCGTTCAGATCCGGGTATGGCGTCGGGACCTCATTAGGGAACCTTCTCAGCAAGGCATGCGCGGCGTCTTGTCCGAGAAGCCTCCACAACTCCATGTGTACGGGGTCATAGGTACCACCATCCTGTAGCCACCGCTCGAGGTAGGCTTGCAACCTCGTCGTCGCATCTTTATCAGCGAGGAGCTCGGGGATTTAACATTGTTTGACATGGCGGCAGGTTTATTGGGGGGGGTGGGGGGGGGGCACGCACGGGGATTTGCGGCGCTGGGTGGAGCGGCGGACACTCACCCGCTCCGCCCCTACATGTCGCGCACATCTTCGTGCACATCGGTGCACATCGCCGCACACCGCCGCACAACGCTGCGCACATCCGCGCACATTCGTCGCGCACATATACGCGCGCCCTACCGCATATATTATCCCGGATTCACTCGGTGAAACCGCGTATTCATTACGCCGTGCTACTTCAACAATAAACATTGCGAAATTACGCCGACACAATGCCGCACCGACTAGCTCTTGACAATACGTGCATATAAATAGTAGTGGCGCGCTGCTCCTCGCCTCCGCTGTGTCGTTGACTGCTGCGGAAGGCGGTCGTCGACTGGGTGTTAGTTTCTCCACCTCGGCCGCCCCCCCCCCCCTTCACCGCTCACAGCGCAATGGCAGACCTCCTCTCCCGGGCAAAAGTGGGCGGCGAGCCTTGTTGTCTCGCGTGTCCGCGCCGCCGGCATCGAGGAGGACGAGAAAGACATGAGGAAACGCGTGACAAGGTGGGCACGCAACAAAACCCTCCACCCTCCACATTAGCACGCACCCACTCGTGGCTAACTTGTGCCGCGCGTAGGTTCGTCCGGGAGCGCCGTAAGGCCCACCTCAACGCCAAGGCTTCCACAGTGCCAGCGGCGCAACTCGTGGTGGCCGAGGAGGCCGCATCCTCAGCCGCTTAAATGCGAAACGATTGTGGCTTGTTGTGGGCGTCTGGGCACAGGGGGCGTCCCGACGCCAAGGTAAGGAAGCTCATGGCGGCGTCGTCGACGGCACAGCCTCCCGGGGTGGTGAAGACACTGACGAATGACAAGAAGCGGAAGAGGCCAGTGAAGAAGCGCCGAGGTAAGAAACTGACGGTCGCGGAGTCGGAGGCGGAGTCGGAGGCGGAGGCGGAGGCGGGGGCAGCGCGATCGTCGAAGCGGAGGGTCCCCCGGGCACGCAAGAACAAGAACAAGCAGTAGCCCCCGCCCCCTTACCCCCCTCCCCTCACTCCCCCGGCGGGAGCGGCGGGCGGGGTGGTCCCCCCGCCCCCTCCCCCCACCCCCCCCCCCCCCCCCCCCCCCCCCCCCCCGCCCGCCCCGACGGCAGCTGTCGCGAATATTGTAATTCAAACATTCTTCGGCAAACCGCTGCCTGCCCCCCCCCCCCCCCCCCCCCTCCCCCTCGCAAATAATTATGTAACGTGAGAACTCTTTGGCAAAACATGGCAGCCAAACCGCCCATCTGATGACCTTTGATCGGACGGCTGGCATGCCCGTTCGACAATAATAGCTATAATGTACACAAAATTCCCCACTGTTACCAAATACGTACGGCTGCGATTCGCGCTCCCATGTACTACTAGTCGTAGTTATCCACAGGACGATTCGTCATTGCGCCCGGGTTCGTACTAGATACCCGGTACCGGCTGAATAAATATATCGCGTACTACCCGGTACTACACGGACAACCTCGTACCTTATACGTCAGTGCCATGTAACGCGTCACCGCGCTAGTACGACTACCACAATGATTACAGAAAGGATTTATCGCCCGCCGGCAATAACGCCGGATGTACTCGCACGTAATAACTGGATGGACATGCCGCCACCAGCAGCAACCTTCACGGATAAATAATAGTCGCTAGTAGTAGTGCTTCGTCACCCGTATGTCACATCTCATTCTCACAATGGTAGCTCATGCGGAGTCATGACCGTCCGCGCGGTGGGGATGGCCACCGTCCACATGCCCGACCCCGCGTAAAGCTGGCCGAACAAGATCCGTTCCCTACATGTGATTGGGAGAGCGGCCACCCCATTCTGAAGCCGAGAGTTGCCGGCATAGTCTATAGGAATGCCGTCAGCTCCTTTTGCGAGCCCGACGCAGCCTCCGCTACCCTCTCCATCACGCGGGCATCCGCGTCGCCGAGGTGGCGAGCATGAGCCGCATGGAGGCGGCCCCACGCCTCGCGCACCGCCGCGGCGTAGCTGACCGCCCCACGAGCATCGCTGAGGAAGTGGTCATACCGGGTGGCGGGCGGAAGAAGTTGCGTTGAAGCTGCCTCGGCCAAGTACGGACTCAAGCTGTAGGTCAAAGAAACCATGGGTGGGGAATGTTGGTGTCGGAATTCCTAGTGAGGAACCTCGGGAGAATGTCATTCATGCAGCCGATGAAGGCGGCATCACGAATCAACGGTAGCCTTGCGGCGGATGCCAGCACCCTTCAACCGAGTGGCGAGGTGCAGCATGTTGCGCGCCCTAGACACTGCATCCTCGGTCAAAGTAGCCGCCTTTGCTGCCGTGGGGTCAGGGTGGTGCAAAAGCTCCGCCAGGAAATCGGTGACCACCGGATTGGTGTCGGTGCCGTTGGTGGAGGGATCATAAGAGACCCCTAGCACCGAGCTCGACCGCCGTGTGGATGACATCCTCCGGCTCGACCGCCGTGAGGATGACAGTGGCATCCATCACCTCCGCGAAGGCCTCCATCTCGGACGGGAGGCGGTTGCAGAGCCAATAGTCCGCCTTAAGGCTCATGCGTGGTGGTGCAGGGCATGGATGTACCGACGATAGGGCTTGGCAGATAGGAGCTTACTCAGGCCGGAGTCCACCTCCTTTTGTAGCTCCTCCGCCTTGCCGTGCATGTAGGCATGCACATGCCCTGTCGATCCGAGCGGCACGTTGAAGACCGCCGGGATGCCGTAGTGGCCATCTTGTTGCTCGGGCCACGCATTCGATTGGGCCGGGGCCTCACGCCGCGCGGCCTCCATGTCCGCGTTGCTTTACGCATGCATCTTGTCGAAGCGCACCGTCCTCAAGCCCCACGGACGCCTTGATGGACGCGCGAAAGGCGTTAAGGGCCGGCCAAACGTGCTCCGAGAGCCCACCAATAAATATCCATCGTCGGCGTTGAAGCGCGCCGCCCCATCTGTTACCTCCAACATGTTGTCGCACTCCTGAGCCTCGTCGGGGTGAATCGCGACGCAGAAGAAGTCGTGGCCAACGGCGCGCCGTGCGTGTTGCACGCCGGCCTCCGACCGCAGAGGGGTGGACCGATCATCCACGAGCAGAAACAAATCCGTGGAGGTAGAGGGAGGCCAAGAGCGCATGGATCACAAGGTGTAGATGAGAGCAATCGATGTGGCGTTGGGTGACGGTGCCTCGAGATCATATGTTTATGAACATGGGCAGTCATAGGGCGGCATGCCGTTCCATCACCAACCCGAGGCGCGGAGCTCACTCCCTTACTAGCTCGATATTATACGACCTCACATATAGCTAGGAACGGCCCAGCCCATGTAGCTCACCCCTCCATGGGGAGCTCACTATACACGCGCCATGGTGGTGGTGAGGGACTATATCTTGAGCACGGTTGTCAGTGCCCCGCCGCACCGGCTCCCGTCTAGTCTCTTTACCCCCCCCCCCCCCCCCCCTTCCGAGCTTACTGCAACTGTAAAGCGGTACTGGTACCTGGTAGGGCGGACTCTTTGGGGTCAGTGCCGGGTAGTTTGATGGCAGTGTTTTAGACAGCGATCCAACAGTGTTGGAAATTCCATCACTGACCTTTAATTAGTCATGTAGAATGCTTCGGCAATTTGCATGTTGACTGTAACGGAGCGTCGGCTACCCATGGCTTTCCGCACCTGGATCGCAGCCAAAGCGGCCGTCGTAGAGACACTATACAAGGGTTTCATTGTTGCCAGTCATGTCCTACGGGCGAATGAAAATTTAAAGCGGCGGCGCGACGATGACGGCGAGTCTCTATACCGCCGCCCGGCTGTTGTGACATGGGTTTGATGAAGGCTGTAATTACGATTAAATATTGTTCTAAATTAGTTGATTAGCTATTCAGAACAATAGTTGAAAATAGTAGTTCAACTAGTTTTTTTGTTTTGCGCTTAACATGGGTTTCCAGGTTAATTTTCTCTTGCCTATTATTAATCGCTTTGATAGCTGCTACTTGTGCTGCCGGAGACCGGGCCCTGGAGTGGTCGGGTACGGGCGGGTAGGCGCTAGTTCGCCCGTCGCTGTGCCCTTATTTCGTGTGCATCACATATATTCGGGCCATATATTCGAAATTTAAATGAGTAAACTCGGCCCAATAATGGTATAAAAAGATGGGCATGTGAATGGTCGGTCATGTTTAATTGTAGTACGGATAACGGCGTATTGTTTGCGGGGAATAGCGGATCTTTTCAGAATAGCTTCCATAAAAGCCCTTACAACGGAGTGCTCGTCACCCGCAGCATGCTCACTTGCACATCACCTATAACTGCGGAATTTATTGAGTACTACACCATTGGAAGGTCGTCAAATGGTTCAACTCAACCCTCTGTGCTTATTGTGCTGGCACCCATGGCTCGGATGGCGTTGTGGATGCCGGCTTGGCCGAGTCTTATCACACAGTCTTACATGTTTGCCATGATTGCTCTAGCTGGGGTGCCCTGCCCTTAGCTCATCGTCAACAAATCCGGAATGTTATTGTTGCCAGGTAGAGAACCAAGGCTAGGAAGGCTGTCAAGGCTACATAGCGCCAGCAGGACGACAACGACTTAGATGGAGGAGAACAACCACTTGGATGTGAACAGCCGCGAAGCGGGGCCATCAGCCCGCAGCAGCTAGCAACGGCAGCCGCAGCTGCTCCCAGGAACACAAGGATGAGTCAGCGAAAGGCTACGGGCAGCACACGCCCTTCTCACAAAGTCCTCAAGCGCACTGGTGCCGTAGAGTACAAGCGCATGTAGTGATAAGTAGCAAGTAGCATGTATTGTGGTAGGTTGCACGGCAACCGGGAGGGTTTGGGGTTTATTCATCATGTAACGTTTCAATTACAATGGCGTTGCACACAGCGTACGTACCGGGCAGATAGTCTCACATGTCATGCCGACTTGTGGAATTATATATAATTATTTACATGTTTAGTTTGTACACGCCGTCTACGACATCGTCCACCCTTTCAATTTTCAGGTTTATTAGCCTTCCCGCTTTACATAGGCTCCCTGGGCTCGCCATCACGTACGTAGGCTCCCGCCATATATAGGGGCAGTTTGCCTTGACTTCGGACCCTTGGGTCTGTAGGCATAAAAAAGCCTCATGTGTGTCGATTTCCTACGCTGTGCATTCCCAGATGCTCCTAAAGGCAGCGCAGCACTAGCAACATGCCCCTATCTACCCCCTTCCCCGCTCCTCCTTGGGGCTGCACAGCACCAACAACACGCCTATGGCACCACGAGGCCACTCACACTTGCATAACAGATAAAAACAAGACGGTTTGGGGGCTGTAGTACATTAGCAGTACTTACCGTCCAGCAGTCAAGTAAAAGGGAGGGGAGCAAAAAGGGGGGGCACAAATGTATACTTCTGAGTGGCCTTGGCGTCAAGGCGGACGATGACTGGCTGGAGGAGGACTGGGACAGCGACGACGAGTAGCCCGCTTCTCGACGGCGGAATTCGAAGGCCAAATAGCTAATTAATCGACCGCCGCTCGCGCCTCCTCCCCAGCCAGCCACCGCCCATATCGCTCGATCCGTCTCCATCACGAACATCAAACAATCAAACGAAGGTTTATTAGTTAGCATACGTCAACCCACACAAGCGCAGTTAGACATCGCCGCACCCGCGCGTGCGCCGTGCATTGTGGCGCAGCCCCCCCCCCCCCCCCCCCCCCCCGTCCCGCCCCCCCCCCCTTCCCCCCCCCCCCCCCCCCCAGACAAACGCTCCCACCGCTTCAGTACCGATTCACCGTGCGCACCCCTTGCAATCATCAAAGCGCGCTCGCCCTTCATGCAGCCCTGGCGCTCGGTCTCCTCCCTGGGAACCCGGAACTCGGAGGAGGGGGGGGGGGGGGGCAATAATTATATTACTAGCTCGTAAGGATTACGTGGCAATAAAATCAAACGGCGGTGCCTGGCCGTGTCATTTAGATTTGCCACCATTGTAGCGTTGTAATGAACCTGATTGCTCGAGTATTGGTACTACCGCCATAACGATGTATTATAGTGTATTCTTTCGTAATATATGCGTAACTACACACAATCAAAAAATGTCTATAGTGCTATCGGAAATCAACTCGCAATACGACTGAGATTTATCTGTCAGTTTTTTTTCAAGAGAAGGCAAATTATATATTAACACATTTTTAATCCAATTCTATGTCATTTGTAATATTGCCAAATTTGCATCATTCCTAATATATACCGGTTAGTGTATAGCAAAGTCAATAACCAAATGCTGTATTCACAGTACTGATTTTTTGCTTACCATGTTTTACCGAAAAAAGAATGACCCGGGCTCCACTGCTTATGGGCACAAGGGGGGGATGGGGGGGTCCCAGGGGCTGCCGATGAGACGTCACGTCAATTTGAGTGTTTCAGAAAGATATCTATAATGTAAGGATAAAAGCCCTTCCCGTAAAACAGTTACCGCCCAAGTTGCAGCAGATTTTGGCACCCGTGTGCTGACATTATGGGGGTACTGCTGGTGAGTGTGGAACCTGCTTCATCGGTGGCGTTATGTATGGGGAATCGGGGGGGGGGGGGGGGGGGGGCAGCCTCGGTTGCGGGGGGTTGCAGCTTCTGTGCGGGAGGCGGACCCGTGCTGCCGGGTTGTGTTGTGAACTAAGTGATACGCGGGCAAGTAGGATGCAGAGGCGCTGATTTCGGCGATTAGGCAGGGCATGTGCAGATATATGAGCCTGGGCGACTTCATTCTCCTTGGGTTTCTGGATCGCCCTACCTGCTGCAGGCCAACAACAGCAGTGCTATCCGAGCTCGTTCAGTCCGCTGCACGTGTGCCCGCCTCATGCATCGATGGTATCCAAGTCGTTTGGTTCATATGCAATGATTGATGTGCGAGTTAGGAGGGCTTTCGCAACTCTCTGTTGAAGAAGGGTCTCAACACAACATGTGAATATAAACTGGCTGCATTAACTATTATCTTACACAGGCCGGATACTGTGCATTGATATGGCCCCCACAGGTTGGTCGTGGTGGCGCGGTGATGCTTGGCCTTGCTGCGAATCGGTCAGCCATTTGTGGGCTTGGCTTCTTGGTTGAGGCTGACGAAGCGCATATCCACTAGCCGCGCTGCCGAGGTCACGTAGCTGTGCCCGCTTAATGCTTTTCTGGGAGGCTCTGGGTTTCAGCAGCACGAGGCCCCGTCCATGCGGCTGGGCGCGCCTCGCTGCCTTGTCCCTGCCACGTGGCTATGTCGCCGTGTTGCTGCGCAGGCCTGTGTGTCGGCGCCGCACAAAGCCGAATCGATGGAGCTGTGGACGGCTTGCAGTGTTGTCATTGCCATGTGGTGGCGCCTGCTCGGTGCTGATGCGCAGCTCTTTGTGCCTGAGCCGCACAGGGTTCAGTCCACGAGTCTGGGAACGGCGTGCCGTGCTGCGCTGGTCACGTGGCCGTGCCTGCTCAGTGTGGTTGCTGTGCGCGAGACTGGACTCCTCTGTTGGCTGCTGGCCCTGCTGGCAGGTGCGCGTCACATTGGCGCGTTCCAAATCGACACCGGGGCGCATCACCAGCTCTTCGCACTCCATATGCGGCTGAGCCTGCGCCATGATCTCTGGTATGGTCATGTGCACATGCATCCTGAGCACGGGTGCCGTTTCGAAGGATACTGCAATGACGCGTCGCGTCTCGCCCGGTGGCAGCAAGCTGGGCTCAGCTAGCGCCAGTGCACCCAGAGACCGGAAGTGCTGCGAGCTGACCTGGGTGCCTGATCCTCCCACCTTCTTGGGTTTATACTCAAAGGTCCGCATCAGGTTGTGGGGGTAAGCTTTGCTCTTGTGACGACAGCACCAGAAGCTCACCTCCCCTTGCCGCGGCAGCATGCACTCCTCCTTGTAGCCGCCAACGATGCACACCGCCTGCCACACAGGGAGGCGCACGGGCGGGGCGCCGCCTTCAAGGTGTAGCACCATGTGACGAGAGATCAGGCGCGCCGCCTCGGGGTGCCGTTCAACGGTGTAGGTGCCGTTTCCCGCCGGTATGATATGCCCATGGCTGACGAATTTCGGGCCGTGGTCAAAGGGGTAGCAGCGCTTGCAGGCATTGTGCTTCAGGTGCAAGGACTGGACGAGCACCAGACTCTGCCCCACCACAAGCAGCAGGCCCACGGCGACCGTCGCCCACACCAGCGGCCGCTGCGTGAGATTAGGCGCCACCAGCGGCGATTTGTTACCCGCGCTGGCGGCCTCCTCGGTGTTTTTGCTGTCCAGTTCCGGCTCCGGCAACCAGCGGTCCAAGATCAGGCGGTCTAGCAAAGCGCCCCAGGGTGTGAACAACGCCACCTGCAGCGCTGCCAGCGAATAGAAGGAGATACCCATGAAGAAGGCCACCGTCAGGTGGAAGCATACTGCGAGAATCATGCTCAGCGTTCGGACCCACGGCCCGCACAACAGAAAGTACCAGTGCAGGCACTCCCATCCGACCGCCACAGCACCGCCCGCCTGTATCAGGCCGGGCGCCTTATGGATTGAGCGCACGACCGGGAACAGGTATGTCTCGCAGCCCGCGAGCAGTGGGTTGGTGACGACGCGTCGCAGGGAGGGCACCATTGGCTCGCCCCAACGGCGCAACCACATGCCCATCATATGCGAATGCAAGAAGCCTTCTTTCGCCCAGCTTATGATGAAGGTCGAGCCCCAGTTCGCCTTGCTGAGTCCGGACGACAGGTAGAAGAGACCGAGGAACAGCGCCGCGAAGACGAGAGGCGCGCTGTAGGCACGGCTCCGCCGACGGCAGGAGTCTCGCAAGGCTTGCGGCCAGCCGCGACACGCGGTAAGGACGGCGCTCGCCAGGCGCGCGCCCCTGTCCGCCTCGGCAGTCGCGGGGCTGCTGGCCCACGCTGCGCGAACCGACGCAACGAACGCGTCCACTGACAGGGCGTCGGTACAGGGCGAACCCGCCATAAGCAACAACACAGGCCCGAGACAGTCATCCGAGTGGCCGCGGTCCAGGTGCAACGCGACCTGCGCAACGCGGCAGCGCACCAGTAGGAGGGCAGCTGCAGCCAGGGACACCGGCGAAGCGGCGCCAAGGAGGGCGAGCAATAGTGCGACACGCAGCGCGCGCAGTTCCCCTACCCCGAACGCGGTCGGAAGAGGCCAGACGATCGGCAACGCACGGCTGATCCCGACCTCCCTAATGTTTCCCTCGTGACCCTCAGCCAATGCAGTTTTGAAGGCCTGTTCCTCATGGAGCCACGCTAAGGCCAGCCAAAAGACTGCGATGCGCACAAACGCGAGGGTCGCGGGGCTTGCCACCCACCAGCGCGGCAGCAAAGCCCTGGTCACAATCAGCAGAACCCTGTAAAGCCTTGCCGCAGCGCGGCGTGGAAACGAGGACCACCCGGCGGCGAGGGGGCGTCCACGGGCCATTGGTGGCACCGACCTCTGCCACCGTCACCTCCGCCGCGGGGGCGACTCGGTCGCTTCACTGGCGTCGTCGCCGACAGGGCGTTCTGATATTGAACTACTGAAGTGGTGCCGGTGCGCGCAACTCCGTCACCGGCAGTAGTAATCATTAGTACGGTACTGGTGTGAATTACGCAAAAAGGACAATATAAATCCACGACGACCGGTACCAGTACTGCTCGTGACGGGTACTGCCTAGCCCGTGGCGTGCTTGGCCCCGGTGGTTGGGAGCCAGATTATTCTGCCCTCGACAGAACACAACCCCATCACTGTTGACCTATACG
Organism: Tetraselmis striata; assembly: GCA_006384855.1. NCBI lineage: Eukaryota > Viridiplantae > Chlorophyta > Chlorodendrophyceae > Chlorodendrales > Chlorodendraceae > Tetraselmis > Tetraselmis striata. The sequence goes on along the minus strand of VCJN01001763.1, from coordinate 27,156 downwards.
GCGACGCGCTCATGAACCTCCCGGCACCTGGAAACGCCCACTGGTGTGTACAGCACGACGCTATCGCAGACGCCTTCCGCGATCACTGTGTTCACGACCTTGGTATCGTTGTACGCGAGGAGGTGGATGACTTGTTCCCGCGAGCAGTGCCTCTCGGCAACACCGTACCCATGGATGAACTCAAAACAGTAATGTAACCTATTTTGCCCCGAGGCACGCGGTGCATTGTGGTTAGGTCTAAATTAGGGTTTGGGGGCAGCTGTGGGATTGAAAGCTAATATGAATGCCGGTTGGTTCATTTTGTGCCAAGTCGGGGAAACCAATTCCGTCCAAGCAGGGACAAATCAAAAGAGTGAAGGAAACGGGATGGTTACAAGAAGTTTGCGCCATCGGGGGCTGAAACTCTGTCCAAACTGGGACAAAAAGAAGTGCGGGGGCCGTGATGGCTACAAGCATTTTGTGCCGTCCGGGGCTGAAACTCTGTCAAAGCCGGGACAAAACATATGAGCGGCTAATTTTGCGGAATTGTAATACATATCATCATCTTCGATCACATAATCCCCTCGGCGCTCTGCCGCCTCTTGCCTCCTCTTCTCCGCCGCTGCACGCTCTTGCTTCCCGCTCCTCTAACTCGGTCATTGGAAGGGGTAGACCCGGCCACTTCTCGAAGTCACCTGGACGCAGTCTTTGAGTCTCGTCCCATGGCTTCTCTTTGAACCATGAGGTCATCCTGGACTTCATCCCAGCGATTTGCGTCTTCTGGTTGTCAATGAGGATCATCTTCAAGTTCCTGTGTGTGAACGAGTAGCTATGATCCATATGGTCCCACCACACGGAAAAGGCCGCAGCGACCTGGAAAAGGCGTGGCAAACCGCACAAGGCGTTAATTTTTTTATGCTGACCCCATTAAGACACTCACCCGGGTTGCACCCCTCACGCACCGCGGTTGTCCCGGTTCCGGCTGTGACGTCGACGATTGTTGTCCCGTCTGTTGCCGCCATCTTAAGGTGCTTGGCGAAGAGAGCGATAGGCTTTTGGTACTTGTTCGCCGTCTGTCTGTTCTCGTCCTTCAATTTCGAACTGTCTTTGAAGTGACCCAACATGATGGATGTAGAGAACCTGGAAAGGCACAACCGGCTTAGCGAGTAGAATATACAAGCCGGCTATTTTCCACGGATCAAATCTCACCTTCGGGGATCATTGAAACGGATGTTGTCAGCTATGATGCTTGGCGGGGGCTTCCTGACGTAGAGGTAGTACTCAGCGTCGTGACGCAGAGAGCTGCCCATCTTCATCCCGCAATCTTTGGCCCAAGTCAGGACGTGATAGATGAGGTCCTCAGCTTGTTTTTGAACGGCTGTGATGGCGGATCCAAGTTGCTGGTCCGAGAGGTGAATCAAGAAATGGCACCCATCGAGAGCAGTGTGGACGTCAGAAGATCCAGTCAGGATATTCAACTGCCTGCGCGGGGGTAAATCGGGAATGAGATAAATGAAAGCACAGTCATCTAGTACGCACCGGGGTTGTGGGGGTTGTCTTGCCTGGCGAAAGCAAACACGTCGTTGAAGTCGTCCGTACCCCACGCAGCATCCTTCGAGTCCCATGTGTGCGAACCAGCTCCGAAAAGCGCGTCGGCAATGAAGACTGTTGCCTTTTTGGCACGAACTGCCGACATGGCGTCCGCGACGAATTGTTTTGTCGCGGGAGCCTTGAAGTTCCCCTCCACAATGCAAGTCTTGCAAAGCTCCGTGTCTAACCAGATCTCCTCATCCTTGTCGACCTTTTCGCCCTTGGGCATCACCGGAAGTGCCCCGGCCTGTGTGTATTAGAAAACAGATTCGGGTTAATAGCTCACAACGAAAATTCAGAAGAGCATTTGTGGTTGCACAAGATCTTAGTTACCTTCATCGATATCCACAGCTCATTAGAAACATTCGGAGCGGAAACCGCGATAAGCTCCGGCGCACATGCCAGAAGAGCAAACTCTGTGAAGAAGGAGATGACCAAGTCCGGCATCTGATTCTTGATGCGATACGCCTCACTCCTGATGGTGGTGTTGGTGGCCGCGATATGCTCTCGAACCGGTAGTGGTGTGAGACAATCGGCGGATTTCATGTCCCCCCATCTGGCAGGAGGGGTCAGCAAGACCATCAACGGACCGGAGCGATGAGCACCTTTGAACAAATCCTGGAACTTTCTAGGGAAGCCTGTTGGGCCGAGGTCATCAACCTTGGCTCGGAACTTGGTGATGGCGTCAAGGCGAGCGGCCGCTTGCTCATCCGACACTTTGTCATCCACATCCATTTCGATGATGTGGTCCGAGAGATATTTCCCCCAGTTCCTGGCCGGTTCGTCCGGCGTCAGCAGTTGGAGTTCCTGTCCGTGTCCCTTTGCCGTGCCAATAGCATTCATGAGCTTGATGCTTGCTCGACGCAAGAGATCGCGAAACCGCCAGGTCTCAATCATCGAGAGCCACTCCGCGTTGGTGTGCGGAACAGCCATGGGGCCATTGTTGCCGGCATGCTTTATGTCATCCACCAGCTCGTAGAGGCTCGGGGTCACACTGTGCTCGCCTTGGATGAGCAGTCCAACCACCAGGTACATCTGGCCCACAGGGAGATCCGCGCTGTCGCTCTGCTTGGCAAGAGACGGCTCGTCTAGCCAGGGCGCATGGGGTCCAAAGCCGACATCCTGGGTCGAAAAACAAACTTCAGTACGGAGAAAGGAATCAATGATAGTATTCCATATGATTAAGACACTGGGGTCGGTCACAACTTACCTCCATGAGGGCGACTCGGAAGTGAGCTCTGTCTTTCCCGAAGCCGTACTTCTTGTTATCGAGGATTGTATTGATAGGCTTCCGAATTGCTTCGTAAACCTTGCTCACTTCCTTCTGGGTGAGTTGCCTGCCGTAATTGAGGCGCTTGACTCTATCGAGTTCTTGCTCGTAGTACACCAATAGGTCTCCGAGTTTGGTTCTGGCTTCGTCCCATCCTCGAACCCCGAGGTCCACATGCCGGTAGGCTTCAGAAATCTGCTCAAGGGGCTCAAAAACACTGCGCCAATCATTTGTCAGAATCTAGCAGCATTAACAACACGATAAATTTTCATCATGTACGCAGCTCACCGTTGTGGGCGCGAGCAGAGGTCAATCAAATTTGAGAACTCGCTGCTCTTCTCATCTTTGATGCCGATCTTCTCAAGTTCAACTTGAAGAAATTCAGACTTCTTGAACTCCTTCACTACCCTGATTTGCGGAAGTGCCCTACAGCCGGGGCGATTTGCATCCTGTTCTGCATACCAGCTCTCGAAACATCTGCGAAGGTTCTGCAGAAACAATTGCACCGATTTCAAAATTCCGAACGCTTGTACCTCGATGACAAACCGTTTCGTCCCGCTGATGACAGAACATTTCGTCCCGCTGATGACAGAACGGTTCGTCCCACTGATGACATACCGTTTCGTCCCACTGATGACAGAACGTTTCGTCCCGCTGATGACAAACCGTTTCGTCCCGCTGATGACAAACCGTTTCGTCCCACTGATGACAGACCGTTTCGTCCCACTGATGACAGACCGTTTCGTGCCACTGATGACAGAACGTTTCGTCCCGCTGATGACAAACCGTTTCGTCCCGCTGATGACAAACCGTTTCGTCCCACTGATGACAAACCGTTTCGTCCCACTGATGACAGACCGTTTCGTCCCACTGATGACAAAGCGTTTCGTTCCGCTGTCACATATTTTTAACCCGCTAACGACAGAACGACTTTTGTCACACTTTACGCCTATTTGCTGCCACGGTTAGCTAAATAGTAATTTGGGAGAATGGGTCACTCACCAGGAGTTTGTGCATCGACGTGTCTCCCACGACGGTGTGACCCGCCTCGTTGAGCTTCATAGACATGTAGCGGCAGACTTCCGGCGAGAGGCCGATGTACATCTTAGCCGACGTGAGGTGGATGCCTTTGTTGGCGTTATAGATTTCCGGGTAGTTTTCTTTCACCATGCGCTTCGCCTCCCGTCTGTGGCTGCCGTCGATGTTGGCTTGACGCGCGCCGTGGGCGCTAAGAAACTCGACGATGACGTCGATCTCTGGCTTGTAGGAACTTGAATCCGCCAACCTCGGGTTCTCCCCGCCTTCGTGTGCTGCGACTAGCTCCTTGAAGTTGGCCATGGTCTGAGCGAGGGGCTCGTACTCATCGGAGAAAAAGTCTTGTTTAGGGACTACTGGAAAGGACACCGAGAAATTCTCGGCGGACAGGGAAGGATTTCTCTGAATAACAAATGCAAGAACTGGATGTCAGTAAGTTGCATTGTGTATTGATTTATATGTAACTACACATATCTGATCCGGATAGGTACAAAGTACTCGATAGGCTTTTACCTTGTAGCTTTGCGCCACCATATTGCAGTCTTGCAGCTTTGGGGAACGGAATTCAAATTCCGGCGGCGGAGCGACGAACTTATCGGATATGAAGCTGAAAATTTAAGGCAGCCCCGTATCCTTGTTGACCACGAGGTTGACTCTGTCGGCGTATAACATGTTGATGTCGCCACCGTGAGATGTCTTCACCTCTGGATCAGCAATCTCGACTCTGAGGTGGCCGTAAGAGATGCAGTCGACGGCACCGGTGTTGTGGAAGCCATTCAAGGCCGGCGGGACGGCCAACGTGTTGACGTATGGAAGCGCGTTCTTAAAATCCTTGTCAATGTGAGCCAAGTCATCGATGTCAATCTGACCAGACGCGAAACCTGTCAGCGCCTGCGCCAGCACCTTGCGCTCGACCAAAGTCCATGCGTAGTAAGATTGGAACCGCGGCTGGAAGGAGAGTGGCGGTTGGATCGCGTGGAGTAGCAACCTCTCAAAGCTGACATCGATCCTGAACTCCTTGTGCACTGTCAAGCGATAAGGTTCAAGAGATATCTGCGGTAACAAGCACAAGAATATTAATACTTATTGAAACACGACATTGACACGAATTCAGACATAATATAAGCTTTACTCACCTCGTAGTTTCCGGCCGAGTCCAGCTCGACGTCCTTGATCTTTCCGATACACGCGAGAAGTGGCCCCTTCGGATCATCGAAAAAGTCCTTGCCAGTCAGCAGGCTCGCCTTGTGCAATTCGATGTACAAATAGATCTCGACCTCAGCACTTGCGTTCTTCAACCAGTGGATAGTCCAGCTCCTTGAGGTAAAGTCGCTGTAGGAGTCATCTTCTTGGGACCCGTCCCTCTCGTCAAAGAAGTCGTCGTAAGAGGCGACCGTCATCAGCTTTGTCTTCCTCTCGGGTCCGGGAGTGCCGGTGATGTCGAGAGCTTGCTTACGCTTCTCTGCCGCCCGTTGCCTCTGTTCTTCCTCTGTGCCGAAGACCTCTTCATCCGTGCACATACTGAGGAATTCAGGAACCCTTCTCGGAGCCTCGGCAACATGGGCTCGAGAACCAGAGGCTCCAGAACCAGACGCTTGCCCGGTAGTCGGCGCTGGAGTCTCGAGCTCGGCCTCTGGCTCCGGGTCAAGCCGCGTGGGCTCGGGCTCCGGCTCGGGCTCCATCTGAGCGGGCTCAGTTTCAGGCTCATGCCGAGGCTCTGGCTCGGGCTCATTGGGCTATGTTTCAGGCTCCGGCTCGGGCTCCGAGTCAGTGTGCTCTATTTCAGGCTCCGGCTCTGTTTCCGGTACTTGCTTGAGATGGGCCTTTAGACAAAGAAGAGCCTTGATTCGGGGAACCTGTAAAGAATGAGTAGAGGGTACTCAACACACCTGCAGTGGGCGTCACGATTAACTACTGCACGGTATCGCCATACACCATCAAAGCCAAGCGTATTTTTTCTTACCTGGGGATCCCGATTTACCAGCTGCTTCCGACGCGGTTGCCTGCGCCAATTTACGACCTGTTGGAACGTCAGATAACTCATTGACGAGAAAGTAATCGAAGGGAGTGAGAAGGCAGGGATTGATACTTTCAGTCACAATTACCTGGAGTCACAATCGTCTGTGAAACCTTTTCTTTTCCCTTGGATTCCTTTGAAGCTTGAGTCGCTACTGGCTCATGTGCGCGTCCTTTCGAACCTGTCAACACACATGATTTTAAACAATGTCAATATGACACAGTGCACTCACAAAGGCAGGGATTGATACTTTCAGTCACAATTACTTGGAGTCACAATTGTCTCTGAAACCTTTTCTTTCCCCTTGGATTCCTTTGAAGCTTTAGTCGCTACTGGCTCTTGTGCGCGTCCTTTCGAACCTGTCAACGCACATGATTTCAAACAATGTCAATATGACACAGTGCACTCACAAAAATCATGTGATTGGAGAGGCAAGGACCTGATTGATAGTAAGCTTGCATGAGCTTTTCGTAATCCATTAGCCTTCGCGCTGTTTGCATTTGAGCATCTGAGAGGACCTGGCCGCTCTTGATTCGGTCCCTCAAACGCAAGGCGGCCGATCTTTCTCCTTGCGAGTGCGTGCCGTAAGCCGGCACCCTACCTCCTAAAAGGCTCGGTTTCCAGGGGTTACCTGATGCCTCAGCGCCGGCTTTAGCTGCAGAAGCTGAGGTTGCACGGCTCTTCTTCCCCGCCGGCTGCTCTGGCACATAAGATGACACCTTGTGTTTTCTCCCTACTAGCGCTCCGAGCGCATCGAATTCTTTTGCTTTCTCGGTAGGTTTTGATGTCCGCTTGGACCTTCGGCCTACAAATATCATACCCTGTCAGATCGTTTCGTCCCGCTGATGACAGACCGTTTCGTCCCACTGATGACAAACCGTTTCGTCCCACTGATGACAAACCGTTTCGTCCCACTGATGACATAACGTTTCGTCCCACTGATGACAAACCGTTTCGTCCCGCTGATGACAAACCGTTTCGTCCCACTGATGACAAACCGTTTCGTCACACTGTTGACAAACCGTTTCGTCCCACTGATGACAAACCGTTTCGTCCCGCTGATGACAAACCGTTTCGTCCCACTGATGACAAACCCTTTCGTCCCACTGTTTACAAAGCGTTTCGTCCCACTGATGACAAACCGTTTCGTCCCACTGATGACAAACCGTTTCGTCCCACAAATGACAAACCGTTTCGTCCCACTGATGACAAACCGTTTCGTCCCGCTGATGACATACCGTTTCGTCCCGCTGATGACAAACCGTTTCGTCCCACTGATGACAAACCGTTTCGTCCCACTGATGACAGAACGTTTCGTCCCGCTGATGACAAACCGTTTCGTCCCACTGATGACAAACCGTTTCGTCCCACTGATGACAAACCGTTTTGTCCCACTGATGACAAACCGTTTCGTCCCGCTGATGACAAACCGTTTCGTCCCACTGATGACAAACCGTTTCGTCCCACTGATGACAAAGCGTTTCGTCCCACTGCTGACAGAAGGTTTCGTCCCACTGATGACAAACCGTTTTGTCCCACTGATGACAAACCGTTTCGTCCCACTGATGACAAACCGTTTCGTCCCACTGATGACAAACCGTTTCGTCCCGCTGATGACAAACCGTTTCGTCCCACTGATGACAAACCGTTTTGTCCCCCTGATGACAAACCCTTTCGTCCCACTGATGACAAACCGTTTCGTCCCACTGATGACAACCCGTTTCGTCCCGCTGATGACAAACCGTTTCGTCCCGCTGATGACAAACCGTTTCGTCCCGCTGATGACAAACCGTTTCGTCCCACTGATGACAGAACGTTTCGTCCCGCTGATGACAAACCGTTTCGTCCCACTGATGACAAACCGTTTCGTCCCACTGATGACAAACCGTTTCGTCCCGCTGATGACAAACCGTTTCGTCCCGCTGATGACAAACCGTTTCGTCCCACTGATGACAAACCGTTTCGTCCCACTGATGACAAACCGTTTCGTCCCACTGCTGACAGAAGGTTTCGTCCCATTGATGACAAACCGTTTTGTCCCACTGATGACAAACCGTTTCGTCCCACTGATGACAAACCGTTTCGTCCCACTGATGACAAACCGTTTCGGACCGCTGATGACAAACCCTTTCGTCCCGCTGATGACAAACCGTTTCGTCCCACTGATGACAAACCGTTTCGTCCCACTGATGACATAACGTTTCGTCCCGCTGATGACAAACCGTTTCGTCCCACTGATGACAGAACGTTTCGTCCCGCTGATGACAAACCGTTTCGTCCCACTGATGACAAACCGTTTCGTCCCACTGATGACAAACCGTTTCGTCCCACTGATGACAAAACTATTTTCAATACATTATGTACTGCGGTTTAATAATGTAATGTCTTTAAGTACTCTGCTTCACACTAATATTAAACCACTCCTTACGGCGGAGTACAGGCAAAGGTTCCCCCTGGCCGCTCTTCAACCCCACCCGCTCCCACCACCAATTAGCATCCTTACTGCTTGCCGCAGCTGCCTCGACGGGACGTAATACTACCCTGCAGGACCCTGATGCCGCTCGTCTCGTTTGGGTTTCTATTCCCACTCGTCTGCCTACACCTCGAGCGGTCCTAGATTACACCGCTTCTACAGGGAACCCTAACCGAACTCGCTAGATCTGGCCGCATCACGCGTCGAGCAGGCAGGCGGCTACTGTACGCTGCCACTCGTCTGCCTACACCTCGAGTGGTCCTAGATTACACCGCTTCTACAGTGAACCCTAACCGAACTCGCTAGATCTGGCCGTATCACGCGTCGAGCATGCAGGCAGCTACTGCACGCGCGCGCAACTCACCTGGGGTGGCGTCGTCCTTGTCTTCCTTGTCCTTGGCAGGCTCGTTCTTCTTCGGCGCCATTCTGGCGGTAGGTAGGTTGACGCGGTAGATGAGCGGGTTTCTTGGTGGGAAGCGGTGAGGGAGAGGTGGAAATGACGTGGTTTCTGTCTGCCGCCGCTCTGACCCCTGCTGGACAAACGGCGCGCGTGCGCACACTATAGTGTACCTCGTTGTCGTCATCATGTTCATGTATTTTGCACCGCGACGAATATACAGGGCTAACTACTGCGACTATATATTACTATTACTGGAAGATAAAATATTCCCTACTCGAGAGTCATAACGGTACGAGAGTACAGTGGCGTGGCAATAATATTCCTTCATGGGATGATATATTCCTTGGATTGGATTCGGGTGTACTTACTAGTATAGAACTATTTCCGACATACGAAAGAAGCACGAAATAACACGGTATTTGAGTCATCAATTATTTTGACCCGTAGCTGGATATTATGCCCCCCCGGTCAACGGCCCGTCCGAGAACGGTCATCGGCCGTCACTCTTCCTCACCACAGATCACAGTCCTTCACCCCCCCCCCCCTTCTCGCCCCGCGCTGCATGGCGGCGGTCGAAAGCATGGCCTCTTCTCCATGATCCGGCGAGTCGGACACTACACTTACATTACCGACGTGTTCGTGCCGCAGCGGGTACTCGTGTGATTGCGACGCGCGTGCGAGTGATCGTAAGGAGCCTGAGAAAAGGAAGTACACGTGGGGCAAGGGCTCCGATGAGGTCGCCGAAAGCGATAATGGCAAGGTCTCGTCTCTGATCAGCAAGCGCACCTCTCGCGATTGTATCCGCCTCATGCTCGCCAAGGAGGCTAGCGAGCAGTCGCCATGCTGTTCGCGCAAGTGCGTGCTCAAGCTATACACACAGTGCGGAGAGGCCCTCGTTGATGCCGTGTTGGACCGTGCGTTGACCGTATACTCGGGCAATCAGAACCGCTCCTTTGACCGGCTCGCTCAGGTTCTCAGGGGTGGCTACGAGTCGGCATCCGACAAGTTCGATTACATGTTCGATCACGGTGGCTACTTGCGATCTTTCGATCATCGCGGCCCCATCTACACGTGTGGGCGTGCGTGGGAGGTCTTGCATCAGGTCTCGAAACACAGACGTCTCGTGATCCAGCGGTCGGTGGTGGATAACGAACCCACGTACATCAGGCAGCGCAAGCAATACGAGAGCAGACAGACCGGACCGAGGGAGCATGTGCGCATGTTTCTCGAGCACTTCTTCTCGGATGACCTCGGTCACGTCGAGATCATGCCTTTTCATGACGGAAACAGCGAGACCTTCAAGAAGCACCTACCTCCCTGGATGACCAAGATTTGCGTCTACTACTACTACAAGTCGTGGGCCGAGGACGACAACGCCATTCTCCGTGGTGAGGCCCATTTTGTCCCACTGATGACATACCGTTTCGTCCCGCTGATGACAAACCGTTTCGTCCCGCTGATGACAAACCGTTTTGTCCCGCTGATGACAGACCGTTTTGTCCCACTGATGACAGACCGTTTCGTCCCGCTAATTACATACCGTTTTTGTCCCGCTGATGACAAACCGTTTCGTCCCACTGATGACATACCGTTTCGTCCCACTGATGACAAACCGTTTCGTCCCGCTGATGACAAACCGTTTCGTCCCACTGATGACAAACCGTTTTGTCCCGCTGATGACAAATCGTTTTGTCCCGCTGATGACATATCGTTTCGTCCCACTGATGACGTACCGTTTCGTCCCACTGATGACAAACCGTTTCGTCCCGCTGATGACAGACCGTTTCGTCCCGCTGATGACAAACCGTTTCGTCCCGCTATCGCCAGAACGTTTAGTCCCACCGACGCCGGACCGATTTCGTCCCACTGATGACAGAACGTTTCGCACCGCTCATGGCATACCGTTTCGTCCCACCGACCACAAAAGTATTTCTCCCACATAATTAGCCGATATCGTCCCCCTGCAGAGAGGACGTCTTGTCCCACTGCTGAGAGACAGTTTTGTCCCACTACTTACATACCGTTTCGTCACACTGATGACAGATTTTTTCGCCATGCTGATTACAGAATTATTCACCAACTACCGATATAATTATTTCGACCCACTTTAGACCGAACTTTTCTGTCTCGCAGTATGAGACCTTATTTGTATACCGACTTATCATGCCCCTGCACCTTTGTAGATTTGGCTACCGAGAGCGAAGTGAAGCTCGCATCGTTCGACACTTTCCGCCGGACTTGGAAGGAAGACCTCCCGGATGTCACCACGCCGAAGGTGAAGCGATTCAGCCACTGTCCCATATGCGCGGCGGGCAAAGCACTCAGAGACCAAGCTCGCGAGATTTGCACAAAGGACATGACGCCAGAGGAACGTCAAGTGCACCGTCAACATCAGCAGCCGGTGAGGCGTCAGGTCAGAGCTGAGCAGAAGGTACACCTCGAGAGAGTGCGCCAGGAACGAAGGGATCCGAACAACGCCGTCTTCCAGTCGCGCCTTGGCCATGGAAACTTCTTCTTCTTCGAAATTGATAGCATGGACTCCGCGAAGACCCTGCTGCCTCACTGGGTTCGCATCCCCAAGACTGTGAAGCCCGACATGCTCCTCAAGTACCACCTCACCTGCGTGAAGTACGACGGATACCGCCCGGACGACATCTACTACTACACCAACACCATCCCCCACGATTCGTCCACGACGTGCACTCTACTATGGATCACGATCATGAAGGTGAGCTCGTTAGCCTCCCGATAGGTTCGCCGTGGTTGTCCGGTAGCCATGGACTGGTGAAATCTGATCTTCGATGCAGGAAATTCAACACCGTGGTAGAAAGATTCCGTACATCAGAATCCAGATGGACAACACCGTCAGGGAGAACAAGAATAGGAACGTGGCGGCCCTCTGCAATTGGCTTGTGTCTATCGGCATCTGCGACGTCATTCATTTGGTCTTCTCGCCTGTCGGGCACACTCACGAACGGGTTGACCAGATCTTCAGCCGCATCAGTCTTGCGCTATCTCGCAGCTCCGCCTACACAATCGAGGCCTTTCTTGACTTGGTGGCGAAGGCATTCTCGCCCACTCCGGAGATTGCTGAGCTCTCATTCTCCCTCGACTTCTCTGAGTGGTTAAGGCCCCATTTCCAAGACCACATTCAGGACATCAGTAAGCCGCACAAATTCGAGTTCACCCGTGACGACGACGCCGCGTCTGGCGGTTCGTTGCGCACCGCCTTGTGGTCCAACACACCGCTTTCTGAGCCCGTGCAGATCTTGAAGAGCGCGCCAACTGGGACGCCCGAGATTCGTGCGGGCCGGCCCCTTTTGTACGCTCTCTGCGACAAAAAGAAGCCCGACGCGGTGAAGGTCCAGAGGTACTTGGATGATTTCAAGAAGGTCAGGTCGTACATCACGGACCTGGCGGTCCAGTGGCACTTCTCCCCAGTCGAGCGCGAGAGCTGGAAGAATCTGCTCGACGACTTGGATGAGATGCAAACTGCTCCTTCGGCAGCTTTCTCCGGGTTCTGGCCGCAACGGAAAGAGGAAGTTGACGACTTCTTGTGCGGGCACGGGCAGACCGCGCCTGCTGAGGCACGTCACACGATGGCTACCAACGCAGACCTCAACAATGCCGAAGCCGCTCGCGTGGAAGCCGAGGTTCGTGCTCAAGTGCTTCAAGATCACAGCGCCTTCCGGGGAGTTCACGCCGGCGCCAAGGAGAGGCTTCATGACAACACATCGCCCAGCGATGCAAAGGGCTCGAACCTCGTTGTCATCGACGTCTCCGATGTGAGTCCCATTGTTTGTCATTTTTGTCCTTTACGGGACAAAACAATTTGGTTCTTCTACCTTTCTTGTTATTTTGTCCCAGCTGGGACAAAAATGGCGTGGCGTCTCGCTCGGGACTAACATAGCTCGCGGTCTTGGTCATCGTTAGGTGCATGAGGAAGACAAGTGTCCTGAAACTCTTGCTGATTGGGAGTCGAGATTCGTCATCGGGCTTGTGAAGTCGCGCGAGACTACCGAAGACACGTTGACCGTGGCCGTATACGAGCCCTTCCATGCCGATGCAAAGGGCAAACCCCTCATGCCCCTATGGTTGTACGCGCAGACAAAAGGAGGGAAGAAGCCAGTTGACACAAGATGGGAGAAGTGCCTGACGCTTCCTTGGAAGCTTGTTGAAGCCGTCCCCCTATCGTACGCGAAGGCCATCCACGACGCGTCGGGAAGTCGAGAGGTGTTCAACGAGGACGGCACCATGGTCAGAAAGAAGTGGTACGGTAAAAGCGTCCAAGTCGTGAAGACATATGCGCAAACTGGGTGGCAAATCAGCCAGCCACGAAACAACTGCGTCCACGTCATGTCAACCACCCCAGCGCAACGCAAACCCGGCGGAGTCGTCAAGTTTAACGCAGCCACGAAGAAGGACTTGCTTGAGTTGGGGATGCTCAACGAATAAACTATCAGCGACGTCTTGTGGCTAGCTAGCCGCTGGATGTAATAATCATAATACATATTGATTTCATTGCCTCATCTTGTCCCATTTTGGACAAAATGCTCCAAAACCAACATTGGATATGCGTCGCGGCTGGCCTGCACGCTGATGAATGCTGCACTGCACCCAAGGTCTACAAACCCAAGCTACATCACCAGTGAGTCTTAAGTACTGATACTAGACCCGGGAACTAGGGTATAAACAAACCCTACGGTGCAAAATGAATTCCACGGCGCAAAATAGGTTAAATTACTGTTTCAAGGACCTAGTGCCTCACGCAGAGCTCTCCCGTCCGGCGTTCAGCGTCGTGACCGGGAGCTATGATCCCCGGAGCTTGAAGTCCACGTTGTTGGAGTTCAAGACTAATATGCAGTACGGGTCAAGTACACTGCATTGCCCCGGGCCACGACTGTGGATCGGTTTGAGCGCTCCCTGTTGGGTGACATACAACGGGGGTTGGCAACGCGGGATGCGGCGTGGCACAACACGGAGCCCGGACAGAAGGGCCCTCTTTGAGGCATCCTGGATATGTCGGAGTACACGGGCATGGTCTTCGACACAGTGGGTGGGGTGAGCAAGGGGGTGCGCCGCACTGTGCGCGGTGTCGCATGCCTGGCTGCAGATCGGGGTGCCCTCTCATCGCGCGGGGTACTCGGTGCACCACCGGGCTCACCAGGAGGCCATACTCGCAAGATTTTCTTGGGGTCCTGAGCTTGGTGGCGGCTCGAGAGCGCGCTCGCTGCCTCATCAGACGGCACAGATTCGTCTTCCATCCCGCTGCCGAAGCTGCTCAACACGTCCGAGGATCACCCTCACACACACGTGCACGCGTGGCCCGGACTCTGAACCGTGCATCACTCATCCATGCATCACTCATCCATCCCGCCTCATGCGGGATGCGGGCCGCTTTTAGGCGGCTTGATCTGTTGATTTTTGTAGTACTACTTTTAGCAGTCGTAGGTGGATTTGTCACACCAGTACTGCTCGTGGACGGTAGTTGGTCTGCGCGGTCGGAGCATGGCGTGCAATAACATCCCAATTGAAATTGAAATTGAAATTGAAATTGATTTACAACGTGCTGACTTGCTGCTCTCCACTGCCCAAGCCGAGATGCTTTTAGAACATGCTTTATCTAACCGTTGTGCTTGGGAACCCTAGGGATTACGGATGCAGCTTCCGGCCTTCCTCCTTGTCGCCCGCATCCCTCCTCCTTATTCCATGCCGCTTGGTATTGTCCCCCCCTGCCGTGGCGGGGGTGTCGTGTACGGTGGTTTGGGGAAAGCGTGCATGTTAACGGTGGGTGTGCGTGCGGGGTTTGTGGGAGGTACTGGGGCTGGACATGGCAGGTTTGAGGAACTATCGGGATATGCGGAGGAGAGTATGCAGCCGTCCGATTGAGTGTCGTTGGAGTTTCCTACAGAGGCGGGTTGCAGCGACGCTGGGTGGTGGAGGGGGTTTGTCTGGGGGTTGCTTCTTGGGGCGGAGGACCGTGAGGCTATGGATGGCTTCTAGTGTGGGTTTGTGCATGGTGCCGCTGTGGCTAAGGGTGACGGGGATGATTTCAATCGGACATTGCCAGCCTTGTTGACGTAGGGCGCTCACCATGTGATGGTATTTTTCGCGGATGAGAGCTTGCACGGTGGCATGGTTGAGATCACTATATCATTTGAATTCGATTAGCTTTATTTTTTGGACAACTGGGATCGGTGATGGGAGATATATGGTTTCGGTGGCCGGGTCCCAGTCGAATCCGACGATGCGTACTGCGTCCGGCTTGTAGTGTTTAGGGCGGAGGTGAGGGGGTAGCATGGTCGTGGGGAGCAGGGTGGGTGCTTGGGCGCCGCGGGGACCTTCGGTTGCCCCTTCTTGGGCGTCCGCTAGGCGATCGGGGATGTTGATGCACGGGCATGTGTGTGTGATTCTGTCGGTTAGGTCGGAGATCAGGGTGTCTCTGTTTGGGGAGGAGAAGTCAGCCACATGTTTGTTGCCCGCGTCCGTGGACAGTACGTGCCAGCGACCGCCGTTTAGGTTTTCGAGCTCGTTGAGGAGGAGTTTAAGCGTGCTATTGTGTCGGTCTGTCTCTAGGCCGCCCATGGAGGGGCAATTGCCTGCCATGTGACCGTTGCTGAGGTGCTGTCCGCATTTCCCGCATGTGAATGACGGCTGGCCTTTGCGTCTCATACGGCTTGAGTGTGTTCCCCACACGAATTCCAGCTTGTGGATTCATTCCGAGGTGGTGATGTCCGAGGGAGTGATGACACCTGGATTACCGGCATTACACATGTGGCCAACGCCAGGTCTATGAGGTGGGAGTGCAAGGTTAATTTCGTCGGAGGCGTCGATAACATGCCACGACTTGCTTCTGCGTCGCGATTCACCAAGGTGCATGAGTGCGACAGCACGTTGGAGGTCACAGACGGGGCGGCGCGCTTCAACGCCGACGCTGGATATTTAGTGGGCCTACCGAAGCATGTTTGGCCGGCCCTAAACGCCTTTCGCACGTCCATATATCAATGTCTCCTTGGGGCTTGAGGAGCGCTTCGACAAGATATGCACGCGTACAACGCGGACAAGTCATGGAGGCCGCGTGGCGTGAGGCCCCGGCCGACATCGAGTGACCCGAGCTGGATGGCCGCCACGCACGGCATCCCGGTCCTCGACGTGCCGCTCGGATCGCCAAGGCATGTGCATGCCTACATCCGCGGCAAGGCGGCGGAGGAGCTACAAGAGGAGGTGGACGCCAGCCTGAGCAAGCTCCTATGTGCCAAGCCCAACCGTCGGTACACATGCATCACCACGCATGGGCCCTGCTCAAGCATTCCATGCAGCACAAGGCGGCGCCCGCCGCCGGGCAGCGGCCCACCAGGAGCGGAAGGCGACTCTTGTCCTGAGCAATAGGGCGACTCGGGGCAGAGCTTTTCGACGCTCCGTTGTTGCGCGACCACGGGTTTGTGAAGGTCGGCATGTGACGACGACCTGAATACCCCTCGTAGTGACGCTTGTGGGTCTTGATGTTGGCTTGCCTCTTCTTGGCGGTCTCGACAGCGAGGCGGTGCTCCTCGTCGATAGCCGAGAGATGTCTAAAAAGCACTTCATGAGTCGAGACAGTCTCGTTGGCATGGTTAGCCATCTTTTGCACCTCGGCTCTCTCGTGCTTGGGAATTGCCTGCAAAATACGCTGCACTTGCAAGTACTCAGGCACAACGAACGGTTCATACAGCAAAGCAAATGCAGCTTCTAGCTTGCGCTGCAAGTCGACACAACAAGTAGCCATCTTGGGGTCGCTTGGCTTGATGCGGATGTCACGCGCGTAGTCTCCGACGGCTGTCTGAATGCCGTTGGGGACAGCCGCCTTGAAGAAAGCTTGTTTCCAGTCTTGATAGTTGACTAAGTGAGTCCGGACCTCGCGGCCCATGACAATGTGAACATGAAGCTCATGGTTGTCGAGCGCCAGTTGGTGGGTGTGAGCCGCGATAGAATCGGTCTTGAACTGTCGACCGAGCCACGCTTCCATCTCAAGAACCCAAACCTTTTTCGGTCGGAAATCTCCTTGTCGATGTTCTCCAGAAAGGCCTTGACTGCCAGGAAGTCATGAACGTTGGCGAGCCTGTGAGAGATGTTCTGGGTTGGCGCCACAACACGGGCTTCCAGCATGTTCTTTTCGACAATTTGACGCATAGACTGCTCGGCGGGTGGACCACCGGGAAGCTAACCGGCTTCACGGGCGCTCCTGTGCGATGCCATGGCGACACACGACGCGGATAAAGGTCAAAGGGTTCAAAATCGCTACCAAGAGTCGGCAGGACCTGCGAAACCTCGAATGTATCGTCGTGCGTGCGAGAGCAGGTCGCTGTGGGTCAGCAGGTGGGGATGGATCGTAATAGGAAGCCGAAACTAGTGTAAGTACTCGTGGTAGTACTTAGTGAAACACGGCTTTACTCGTAGCATTTGGCAAATTGAGTTGGTTGCAGAATGTTATCTCTTACAATATGCCGGTGGCATTGGATATTTATCATGTAGCGGTCCGACTCGGCACCGCGGATAGGCATCTTTCAGGTCTGCCTTCAGCGGTAGATTTGTTAAAAAATATTTTAAGAGCAGTATTACTTTTAAAAACAGATAGTTATATGGTTTCGAGGTTTCGCAGCCTTACATGAGCTATTTTAAAAACAGATCAAATCTACTAGCCGCGTAAAAGCGAGCCGCTCAATACTGGTGTGCACTACAAAAAGGCCAGTAACAAACCCACCGCTAAAAGCAGTATTAAAAGATCAGCACTACAAGCCGCCTAAAGGCGGCCCGCATCCCGCACGAGGCCGCGCCGGTCGGGCCGGTCGTCAGGTCTAGGGGGCGGGCACGGCGCGAAACGCCAAGCCCGCCGCGTGTACCGGAACCGGACGCCGGACGCCGTCGTTCGACCATCGCCCGTCCGTCGACGGACGCCGGGCCCTCGGTCGACGGACGCGGGGCTGTATATATGAGTGACGAGAGGCGGCTACACCATACCGGTACTACTCTTTCTTTACACTGCCGTAATCAGCAACAAAACGCGCTGCGGTACCGCGTTATTTTGGCGTATCAGACGACTATCAAGCGTGCCTGGGCTATAATACACGCGCGTCCATTCAGAAGCTAGCCGTACTCGTACCCGTACCGTGAAATCAAACGACTGAATACCGAACGTACAACGGTTCATTCACGAAGACGCAGCACACGCGGAGGAGGACGGACATTCGTGATTTTTGTAATATGTTTCCGACGTAATTCAAGATAAATTCGTCTTAGTCGTAGGATTTTATCGGACTGTGGTAAAATCGCCTAGAAATCAAACAAGCAAATATCGAACGTATGACGGTTTATTCCCGATGACGCAGCACTCGCGGAGGAGGAGGAGGAGGAGGAGGACGCCGCAAATTTCGTGCTGAAAACGCGGTGCAGCCGGTATTGCTTCGCTCACACTGCCGGTGATTTCGGACCACCTCCTCCGTTGTCTCCGCTCAAGCCAAGAGGTAGGGGAAAAAGAAATATTATTGGCGTCTGGTTGTGGCATGTGGCAGTACCGGGACTGACTCATGCCCCTGAGCTCCGTGATCACAACACGCCCTGCATGCGCCACGCAAGCGGGGGGTGGCGCCGGCCCAGTGCAGGACGAGGTGCTGGGGCCGCACAACCCGCCGGCCGGAGCGCTGCCGTCATCTTTACTGAGCAACGGCCCCCTGGCCCGGACAGCCGACCCGCACTCCGACTCAAGTGGCGCCGGTTCCCGGTGCAGGATGGCGACGATGATGCAGTGCCAGCCAAGGGCGCACGACGCACCCTTGCCATCGATCGCGGCCGGGCTGCTTCGGGTCGCCTACGCTCCTGGTGTGACGGCCACGCTCTGCCGCTTCCTTTGCGTCGGTAGCAGCGCAACGGCACACGGGTCCGAGCCCGAGCTTGAGCTTCATGGGAGCAAACAGACACCGGATGCGCTCGGTGGCGCTGCTGGCGAGAGCCCCCATGGCAGCGGCATCAGCCAGACGTTGCAGCAACCGCAGAAGAATGACGCTCTCAAGCGGCTGCTTGAGGGGCATCGCCTAGAGGTTGCCTTCACCTGTGGCTTCCGCCAGCTCGCAGGTCCGCTGCAGGGCCAACCCGGCCGCCCAGCCTTGCCTTGTACCCCCCCGTTTCCCGTCTAGGATTTGTCTGTCTCTCTGTACCTTCCTGAATACCTCTCCTGTGCGACTGTTCAGTGCTGTCCACCGAAGATATCGACGCCGAGGCTCTTGCAGTCGCGGCGCATGATGAGCTCTCCGCCGTGGCCGGCGCATACCTTGGCGCCACTGCAAGCCTGCCGGGGCTGGAACCGTTTGGAGCCACTGCCACGTGGTACGGCGTGAAATATCGGTACAACAGTACAGGTACAATTACTTATTGGCCATAATGTCGTCGGCGTCGCAGATTCTGTGGTGGTACCGGGGTAGTCGCTAAACGTAACCCTAACATAGATGCGGCAGGGAGGCGGGGGCAAGACAACGCATGACTGTCAACATAAACTCTGAGCAATGTCGCCGTAGGGCCGCCGAACTCCGTCGCCTCCCTCCACAACGGCTTGAATTGTTGGACGTCTTCGGTGGTGACGCTCACGCATGCTGACAGAACGCCGCCAATGAGTTGCATGAGCCTGGTGGGGTGGCTGTTGTGAGGGTGATGGTTTTGATGCCTACTCGCGGCCGTGGCCATGGTGTTGCGGCGGGGGTGTCGAATGCTGAAAGCCTTAACCGACATGGCAAGTAAAGCGCGCATGCAGCCGTAGTGTGGCCGGACGCGGCCGTACGCGTAATCGATACGGATTCTCCAGTACAAATACTGCCTAGGATTCAGCATATTTTTGCAAATATATCCGGTAACCACCGACTAACCCCCCCCCCCCCCCCCCCCCCCCCCTCAGCTTTTTCCTCTTATAGAGAAAAATGGCTGTAAGATAAGTTTCGATCATGCATTCGAGACTTATTTTGCCAAAAAGGTTGCAGAGGCTGTTTTACACGGAAAAGCGCCATTTTATGGCTAGGAAGGCTCAGCGAAAAGGGAGGGAATGTCGGAGGAGGAGCCCGAAGGGCGGAGGCGGACAACGGGAGGGCGCTGCCGAAGGCAGCGAGCTGGAAGATGGCAGACGAGCTGCTGATGGCTGTCCTAAGTAGCTCCCCGGCCGGGAGCGCAGGGCTTGCGGGCGATGGGGCAGCCTGAACCAAAACCCGATGGTAACCGCTTGAAACCACGAAAGACCGTACGGGTCGCACTAGGACAGCCTTAATCCGTTAGGAAACCCCATAAACACGTTTAAATCATTTCAATCATGCATTCGAGTCTGGTTTTGCCAGTTTACACGCGGTTCGTTCACGACTGCGAGCGTAGGCAGTCGGCAAGCGTGCCGACCAGACGAAGGTGGAAGATGTCTTGAGTTGTAGAAGGGGTCTCGCGCCAAGAGGTCTTCGATCGAGGCGCATGCGCATTAGACGCGGACGGGAGATGTTGACGCCGGCACGACATAGGCCGGACGTGTCGCGGAATTAAGGCGCCGTCTCCCGATGGCGCCCGATAGCATTGGCTGCGCACCGTAGTGGCGTGGGGCACGAGCTGGAACTGCAGGCAAGTAGAAGCAGGGGTAGAAGTGGCCAAGTTGGCGACGAGCGCCCAACAAAGCAGCGGCACATGCACCATTAGGACAAGTACAACTGCGCGCACGAGCGCGCGAGCGCGCCGTGTACAGCCTAGTGAAGTACTGGTGCGCTGTACCCGACGCGATGGTAACTCTATACCTATACTGGCGATGCACGTTACGAGGGGTGGACACGCAACAACGCGCGATGGCAGGGATGTAATGTTGTTGTCATCACCAGCGGTGGTTGTTTCGCCCCCTTGCGCAAAGAGCGGCGGGAAAAGCGCACAACGCCGAGGGGCGCGAGAACGTGGGACCCAGTGTGGTCGTGTCGTACCGGCTCTTAGGTGTGTCGGGGTAGGTTGTCGGCGACGTTGCAGAAGACCCGCCGACTCGGTAAGCTGTGGGTCTTTCTTCGCGGAGAGCGGTGAGCCGGCCGCCGCTGCTGCACCAGCGATGGCTGCTGACCACCCCACAAAGCACAGGCTTAGGATGATGCCACGAAACGCACAAGTCGCGTTAGGTGGCGGAGCTGTCCCCCGGCGGGGAGCTCGTGTTGTCGAAGATGTGTTGCCGTGACGTTGGAGGCGGGTTGGCCGGCGTAGAGGCCCTTGTAGCCCATGCCGGCCCGTAACGATGCCAATAATGCCGGGGCGAGGGTGACGACGAGGCTGCCGCTGGTGCTGCACCAGCGACGGCCGCCGAAGTCCCAAACCCAGAGTTGGCCAGGGGTAGATACGGACACCACGAGACGCCAGGCACGCCAGGTGGTAGAGCTGCCCCCCCCCCCCCCTCCCCCGGCGGGCAGCTGCATGTTGTCGTGGTCCTTGTGACGACGACGTTGCAGTAGGAGGCGTCGGAGACGCATCGGCACGAGCCGCACAAACGCCTCAAACTGCGAGCACAACAAACGTTGCTGAAGCATGATTGGGGCGAGGGCAACGAGCCCTCTCAAAACACCGGCGCATGAGCGGCGCCACCCCCGTAACATACCAATTACGCGAGTAGCTCCGGAAAACCACAGCATGTAACGACCGTTGATGCCACGACGCCTTGCTCCGAGGACACGCGGACCGGGTTGTAGTGTCTTGCGGGACAACAAGTGGCCGCCCCGACGACACAGACGTCCTCCTCCGTCCGCGCCGATTTGTTGCGGTGGGCGTAGTTGTCGTCGTTGACAGCCTTGACGAGCAGCGGCCATGGTGCCGAGCGCGTCCACCTCACCTAAACCTCAAGAGTTGACTACTGCGAGAGGGCGCTCCACTGCGAGAGCCCCGAAGGCCTGTAGTACTACGACTCGACTTCGGGTGTTGAGGTTTAAACCCCCCAACGGGGACCCCCCAAGCTCCAATTCCTTGCCGTGCGCATCGCTACCCGAAAACGTCCCAGCTGCAAGGCCAAGGCAAAAATCGAAAAACGATTTCGGGCGCACGAGTAGGGAAAACCACACTACTACTGAGGGGCTGTCTGTCGCTGCCTGATGTTGTAACGCATGTGCGTGGCACGACGACTCACTACCGGGTGGATGAACCTCGGTGCGGGCTTGTTCAGCCTCAATGACCCTCTCGCGCACAAGTACGCGAAGCCGCTGCCGAAGGCAGCGAGCTGGAAGATGGCAGACGAGCTGCTGGTGGCTGTCCTAAGTAGCTCCCCGGCCGGGAGCGCAGGGCTCGCGGGCGATGGGGCAGCCCGTACCAAAACCCGATGGTAACCGCTTGAAACCACGAAAGACCATACGGGTCGCACTAGGACAGCTTTAATCCGAAATTTGAAATCCCATAGGGCCATAAACACGTTTATACATCGAATTCTGTTTATTTCATCTATGGCTTCATGATTTATACATGCTGTTCAACCGCGCGGTAGCGGTCCGCCCACCGCAGGCGGAAGCAAGAGCGGATGCTGCCGCCTGGTTGCGAGCGCGCGTGCAGGCTAGCGCCGGGCAGGTGATGTGAGGGATCAGTAGCAACAGATGCGCAGGTGCGTGAAACGACATGAGAGACTATGTCACTCTCACCTTGCTCTTACTGCAGATGACCTTGTTCGTTAGCAGTCAGGTGCACAGGCGAACAGGCGAGGCTCGTGCAACCCCAGCATACACGCAGACCGAGGCAGGGGCAGTGGCGGTCACACAGCAACACATTCGGAGCGCAACCAGCGGCGCTGCACTTGCGCCCACTCACCCGTGCGGTGTTCGACCTTCGCTGGCGCCAAGTCGTCCACTCTCGCTGGCCGCCACCATTGTACAGAGCAAACGGTCGGAGCGCAGCGCAGCAGTCGCGCGCGCGTCGTAGACAGGGCACGTAGATGGGCTGCTTTCAGTCCAAGCCACCACCGGCGCCCGCGAAACTTTCCGAGCCAGCTGCGAAGTATGCTGTTGACAGCGTGGAGGAGCTGGCGCAGGACACCAACTGTGAGGCGCCCGCGCCCTGTGGGCGCGCGCGCGTCAACGCGCCTGGCTCATTTATGCAGCTGTGCGGGTGTGCGGCGGCATGGCGGCCACACTGACCCTGCGGACGCCGCCGCGCCCGGTGTTGTGCGCCCGCAGTCACGATAGCGGAGCTGCAAGCGCTGCAGGGGCTGTTCAGCCAAGTGAGCAACTCGGTGGTGCAGGTGAGAGGGGGGTCCGTGAGGATTGTTGTTCTCCACTTGGCACTCGCACCTTGCCCCTCCTGCTTGACCACATCCCCCCCCCCCCCCCCCCCCCCCTTTCCCCCATCCCTGGCTGCTGTGCTGGCGGGGCAATCCCACTGGGGGAAATGAGAATTGCATCATGCCAGCACGGCAGCACCGTTGGAATGGGCCGTCCCATGCGACGGAGTTTCGCAGCACGTCTGAGGACCGCCGCTGTCGCGGCATCGCACCTGCAGGGGGGGGGCTCCGGTTCGTCATGCGTCGGTGTGCGTCTGGGAGCTCTGACGCCCTGCTGTCTGTGCCACATTCCTCGCCGCTCGCAGGACGGCCTCATCCACAAGGAGGAGTTCATCTTGGCTCTCTTCCACGGCACCCACACAGGCAACCTCTTCCACGATCGGGTACGATTGCGGTACCCGGTGACGCGCTTCTGTGCCCCCCCTTCCCTCCCCCAACCACTGTCCCTCCCCCCCCCCCCCCGCCCCAACCTCCCCGCCAGCATGGAATCGACGCCAACTGCTTTCTTGGACCCAACTGACCTGAGAAGGTTGATGCCAGAGAAGTGTTTCATGGTTGGGACACACCATACCATTCATTTGGGTGCGGGTCGCCACAAACAATGACCTGTTTTGGGGTATCCGATGTGCTTTGACCAGTTTATGGGTTTCGCCCTCTTTGCCTGGGAAGGGTAAGGGGGGGGGGGGGATTGGGGGGAGAGTAGGGTACATATGCCCGAACCCAAAGCGTGTGTACGGCGCGCTCAACTCACTCAACCCAAGCGACGGCGCGGAGCGGGGCCGGCCGCCACACTGACCGACAGTGACTGCCTGAATCTCTCAGATATTCGACATCTTTGATGCCAAGAAGAACGGTGAGGCTCCGCGCTGTGCGCTGTGGCTGCATACCGCGCCAATGTTGCGTCGCAGGAGGCCGCCCGATGCACTGCCCGATGCTGGCCCCAGGCTCCTCAGCCGCCTTCCCGCCGGCGCTGATCGACGGCCGGTTGTGGGCGCCCCGCAGGAGTGATCGAGTTTGGGGAGTTTTGCCGTGGGCTGTCCGTCTTCCACCCCAAGGCAGACACCAAGGACAAGATCAAATGTAGCCCCCCCCCCCCCCCCCCCCCCCTCCCCTCCCCACCTCCTGGTGCTTGCTAACCACACCCCTCTGGGCGGCGCGCAGTTGCGTTTTCGATCTACGACTCGGACGGCTCGGGCTACATCAGCAAGGACGAGCTGAAGGACTTTCTGTTTGCGCTGATGCGCGAGAACTCGGAGCTCCAGTTTTCGGACGAAGAGCTCGACTCGGTGATCGAACAGGTGGCGCCCCGTGCGTGTTTGTGGTGTGCAGTCACGATCTGTCTGTGACTGTGTGAGAGAGAATCGGGCGCATTCTCTTCCGTTTTGCCGTGCACGTACTCCTCGCGCAATGACTGTTGTTGAACCCCCCCCTCTTCCCCCAAAGTCTTGTCACAAAGAGGGAAGACGTGTTGAAAGCCACTCGCCATATATCATAACACAATACGTGTTATACGTACTGGACAATCTGCGACGTGTGCCCGCGAAGCAGCTCATTGTTGGCGTCCCGCAAACCTGGTTGAATAGGGCGTGTGATGGCGTGAACACGACTGGGTGGTGACGCTGCCTGAGGCGTGCCGTTGCTTTGCATCCTGTGGTGACCGCCGCCGGCCAGACGTTCCACGAGGTCGACCTCGCCCGGGACAACAAGATCCACCCCGAGGAGTGGCAGGAATTCTGCATGAAGAACCCGGCCGTCATCAGCTACATGACGCTCCCGGTGCTGCGCGACCTGGTCGCCAGGTTCCCCACCAAGTGAGGCGTCGTCCCGCGGTGGGGCGGAGTGCCGCGAGCACGCTCCGCTCCCCTTGCCCTCCGTGACATGAGAGTCGCGCGGTGGCCAGTGCGGGTCGCCGGAAATGTAGAATAGTTGCCGCTTTACACCTCACACCAAGCAGGCGAATCTCGGGCGACCTGCGGGCATGCGACGCCCCCCCTCTTCCTGCCCCCTTCCCTTTGCTCTGTTATGCCTCGAAGACCAAGAATAGACGACCGATTTCGCCATTATTTTATTGTTTCCTGCAATCACCGCGTTGTACGGATCTTGGGTGGAAGCAGCGGCGTTGAAGCTGCCTCAGCCAAGCACGGACTCGAGTTGTGGGTCAAAGAAACTGGGGGCGGGCGGGCGGGGCGGGGCGGGCGGGTGGGGGTGTTGTTGGCAGAGCCCATGCGAAGGAACCCGGGGACGATGTCGGTCATGCACCCGACCGATGAAGGCTTCATCACAAGCGGCAACAATGTGGCGGACCCTAAAACCCAAAACCCTAACCCCCCTTCAACCTAGTTCCTTTCCGCTTTGACCATCGACGCGCAGTCTTTGGCATTGGACCAACTCAAAGAACGGATTGCTGCATTTTATGCACGCCTGGCCTTCAGAGGACCGGCTCCACGCTACGGGCGCAAGTCGATCGTATGCGGGTTCATGCAGCCGGGCCGTAAGACGGCTGGCCCAGGTGCAAGGTAGTGAGAAATCTCAGTTTCGGTATGCGAGCTTGTGCATGTATTGCACGCCTTCAGTGGGTAATCGAGAGCTCAAGACTATGAATGATTTCGCAACACCGAAACCACGGGTCGCTTGATATGTTCCCAGATAAACACAGCATCGTTTCACCATCTTTGTGAGGGTTCAATAACAATAACTTTATATTCGATCTCAAATCGTGGCGTGGAGCCTCTCCGATGATGTGTACGCCATGGGGGATGTGTTGTTTCAAAGGCACGTGGCGCTGCGGAGACCCTCTGGCACCAGCACGCCGCTCATGTGACGACCTATTGGAGAGCTGAAACCTCCCGCAGGAGACGATGCATTTCGATAGCGCGCGCACCGTCACACCTGCGCTCTGCCTGGACTACTATCGGGGCGGCGGAGGAGGGGGTCACGGAGCGTCATGCTGGCCAACCCGAATGTGTCCCGAAACTACGGCGAGAGAGCCCAAGCGGAGCCATGGTGGTTGGGGCAGCCGAACACAACGCCATGCACGGATTCGATGTCAAATATCTTGAGAGCCGTCCAACTTGCGCGGCCATAGGTAATGTTGGGGCTCCCCCCAGGGCGCTGGTGACGCCCCAATTGCGGTGACGACCTGCAGCTAAAAGCCCCCCCGGCTGACACGTCCCAGCCACATCACACAATAAATCAAGTAGTTACATCCGCCGCCGCGCGCTACACACTCGCGACCGGTCGCCGCCCTCACGAGCGGCCGCTAAGCCCGCGCGGCGTCTTGGTCTTCTGCCGCCGCTCCTCCAGCTCGAACACAAAGCCGTGCACGGATTCGGTGATATCAAATATCTTGAGAGCAGCCGTCCGACCTGCGCGGCCATAGGTAATGTTGGGGCTCCCCCCAGGGCGCTGGTGACGCCCCAATTGCGGTGACGACCTGCAGCTCAAAGCCCGCCCGGCTGACACGTCCCAGCCACATCACACAATAAATCAAATAGTTACATCCGCCGCCGCGCGCTACACACTCGCGACCGGCCGCCGCCCTCACGAGCGGCCACTAAGCCCGCGCGGCGTCTTGGTCTTCTGCCGCTGCTCCTCCAGCTCGCGCTGCAGCTCCGCCTCCCACTGCCGGCTCTTGCTCATGCGCTCCTTCTCCGACTTGACGCGCACGGGGCGCCCCGTGCGCGTGCGCAGGGGCAGGTCCGCCGGGCTACTGCCCCCCTCCAGGGTGAGCACCTCCGGGCTGCGGGAGCTGCTTGGCATGGACGGCGGCGGCGGCGACGCCAGCTTGGAGCTGGACGACGTAAGGGCGCGCTCCAGGAAGGGGGTGGACAGGCGCGTCGTCTCCCGGTACGCCTTCTCGCGCACGTACTCCATGATCTTCTCCTCGTCGCCGGGCAGCTGCTGCGACAAGCCTGACGACACATCTGGCGGGGTGGGGGGCAAGGGGAGGGGAGGGGGGTTAAGGGCAGGGATTGAGCACCCAACGTGCTTGCACAAATGCCGCACTGCGTTGGCAACTGTTGAGGATGCGCCATAGCGCCCCCCTGAAACTAGGGTGTGGTAGAGGGTGACCCCCGGGAAGGGGGGGGGGGGGGGGGGTGAGGGGGGATAA